>SJYQ01095256.1:91952-126805 GCA_006410935.1 Redunca redunca
CTAGTGGAGGTGATGGAATTCCAGTTGAGCTATTTCAAATCCTAAAAGATGATGCTGTGAAAGTGCTGCACTCAATATGCCAGCTTTTGGAAAACTCAGCAGTGGCTATAGGACTGGAAAAGATCAGTTTTCATCCCAGTCCCAAAGAAAGGCAATGCCAAAGAATGCTCAAACCACTGCACAATTGCACTCATCTCATAGGCTGGCAAAGTANAAGCCAGGCTGCAACCATACGTGAACGTGAACTTCCAGATGTTCAAGCTGGATTTAGAAAAGGCAGAGGAACCAGAGATCAAGTTGCCAACATCCGTTGGATCATCAAAAAAGCAAGAGAGTTCCAGAAAAATATCTACTTCTGCTTTATTGACTATGCCAAAGCCTTTGATTGTGTGGACTATGACAAATTCTGGAAAATTCTTAAAGAGATGGGAATACCAGACCACCTGACCTACCTCTTGAGAAATCTGTATGCAGGTCAGGAATCATCAATTAGAACTGGACATGGAACAACAGACTGGTTCCAAATAGGGAAAGGAGTATGTCAAGGCTGTATATTGTCACCCTGCTTATTTAACTTATATGCAGAGTTGCTGCTGCTAAGTCACTTCAGTCATGTCTGACTCTGTGCGACCCCATAGACATCAGCCCACCAGGCTCCCCTGTCCCTGGGATTCTCCAGGCAAGAACACTGGAGTGATTTGTCATTTCCTTCTCCAATGCATGAAAGTGAAAAGTGAAAATGAAGTTGGTCAGTCATGTCCGACCCTCAGCGATCCCATGGACCACAGCTCTCCAGGCTCCTCTGTCCATGGGATTTTCCAGGCAAGAGTACTGGAGTGGTGTGCCATTGCCTTCTCTAATATGCAGAGTACATCATGAGAAGCACTAGGCTGGATGAAGCACAAGGTGGAATCAAGATTTCCAGGAGAAATATCAATAACCTCAGATATGGAGATGACATCACCCTTGTGGCAGAAAGCAAAGAAGAACTAAAGAGCCTCTTGGTGAAAGTGAAAGAGGAGAGTGAAAAAATTGATTGATCAACTTTTGATTGATCAATCATGATGATCACACCATCATGATTATAAACTCAACACTCAGAAAACTAAGATCATGACATCTGGTCCCATACCTTCATGGCAAATAGATGGGGAAACAGTGGAAACAGTGAAAGACTTTATTTTGGGGGGCTCCAAAATCACTGCAGATGATGACTGCAGTCATGAAATTAAAAGATGCTTGCTCCTTGGAAGAAAAGTTATGACCAACCTAGACAGCATATTAAAAAGCAGAGACATTACTTTGCCACCAAAGGTCCCTCTAGTCAAAGCTATGGTTTTTACAGTAGTCATGTATGGATGTGAGTTGGACTATAAAGAAAGCTGAGCACCGAAGAATTAATGCTTTTGAACTGCGGTGTTGGAGAAGACTCTTGAGAGTCCCTTGGACTGCAAGGAGATCCAACTAGTCCATCCTAAAGGAAATCAGTCCTGAATATTCATCGGAAGGATGGATGCTGAAGTTGAAACTCCAATACTTTGGCAACCTGATGCAAAGAACAGGCTCATTTGAAAAGACACTGATGCTAAGAAAGATAGTAGGCCGGAAGAGAAGGGGACGACAGAGGATGTGATGGTTGAATGGCATCACTGACTCAATCGACCTGAGTTTGAGTAAGTTCTGAGAGTTAGCAATGGACCAGGGGCCTGGCATGCTGCATTCCATGGGGTCTCAAAGAGTCGGACATGACTGAGCCACTGAACTGACTGCCTGACTGACTTCGCTACACCAGGTCTTAGTTGCAGCATGAGAACTCTTATTTGTGGCATGTGGGATTCAGTTCCCTGACTAAAGATTGAACCCAGCCCCCTGCAATAGGAGCATGGAGTCTTAGCCACTGGACCATCAGGGAAGTCCCACTGTAGTTGTTTTTTTCCTGGTGTTGTTTTAGAAGGCTAGTTAGACTCTCCATATACTCTGATTCACATTCTATAGACTGTGGTTCAAATATAAATTAATTATCCAAAGTCTTTGCTTGCCATTTACAACTTCCCTGTGAGTCCCCCAGCCCAGTGGCCAGCTTGGGACCTGGGCTGTGTCTACCCCACAGTTTAATTCTCAAAGCATTTAATACGTTCTTTAGCATCATATCCATTCCTGGCTCAGGGGTGAGCCTAAGAATTCAAATGCATTTTATGGGATCATTTTCACAGGCTGTTTCCACCCAACTAACTTGCTCATTTAAAAAAAAATTATTTTATCAAATTAGTAACAATTCATGTTCTTCATTCAACTTAAGTTTTTGAAGCTGTGAGATAAAGTCACCCACATTTTTCTATCCATGTTCCATGGTCTTTCACTCAATTCCATCCTAAATGCCTCATAAGGATTTATTCAGTCTTCCCTTCCTCAACCTTCCTTCTTTTCTCTCTCTGTCTCTATGGAAATGTCCACCAGAATATAGTCTCCCTGGCCCAGTGACTTATCATATATCTATCATCTATCCCCTGGCAATAGTGACTATTGTCTGACTATGCCTTAATCTTACTTTCTCAGATCAAATGCATGAGGGAAAAAGCACACCAACAGTCACTTGAACAGCCTCTCTTCTTTTCACAAGCAGTGAATTATATTGGTCTTTGTGCATATTAACCCTGGAGAACCCTTCATCTGAATACCAGAACTAGTCCTAAACCAAATGGTTAAGTAGGAGATATGTCTTGAGTTGCCTGCTGCACTCTGTCTCTGCTTGCAGTTCTTTTTGTCCCCTCCACACTTAGCTCAAGCTAGTTAACTGGCCAAAATTCCCAGGCTTGTCTGCCCTCTTGTATAAGATGGGAAATTATTAGATAAATGAAATCATACTGAACTGCTCAAGTCATACTCCTTCAGAGAGAATTTGCATTTTAAATAAGCTTGTCAAGACATGTTACTCACTTAATTCTGGATTTTCTAGCATGCTGACACCTGAAATGGTGGATTAGTGTGAGGCAGAAATGACCCTAATTTTTAAAAATCCTTCTGCTAATACAAAGGGTTAAAAATGAGATGAGTATTTTGTTTAGTTTGACTGGAGAGGGGAGGTATCTGTATAAGTGTATGAGGAGGATAATTTTTACAATTCATTGTCCATAATATTCTAAATTTCAAAATACTTATAAGATCAGATGTAGAAATGAGTGACAAATGTAGTAACTTCCCTTAAAATTCATTTCTTGATTCTCCTACTCAAACTGAGTGCAAAACAAACAACTTCAGAAGCTATATGTGATGATAATAAAGATCTGCAATAATTTGCAAAATACTTCAAATTCTTCAGTCATATTAATAGGCTCATAAGTACAGAGAAAAGATCTAGTTCACTCACAAATAGCTATTATATTGTAGTTGACAACATATGTGTGTTATATATTTCTACTTAGACTGTAGAAATCTAACAATTTTGGCCAAACTTTTCCTAAACTGATTAGACTACCCACCTCTTCTCTTCACATGACACTCATTAACACTGTGAGCCAGTGTACTGCATAGCACACTATGGGGAACATTCCAGTGGATTCTTGGCATTTCATAGGGATATATTCTGTAGGTTTTATAAATCCCCAAAGTCATACATTCTAAAGGAGATCAGTCCTGGGTGTTCTTTGGAAGGAATGACGCTAAAGCTGAAACTCCAGTACTTTGGCCACCTCATGCGAAGAGTTGACTCACTGGAAAAGATTTTGATGCTGGGAGGGATTGGGGGCAGGAGGAGAAGGGGACGACCCAGGATGAGATGGCTGGATGGCATCACCGACTCGATGGACGTGAGTCTGAGTGAACTCCAGAGTTGGTGATGGACAGGGAGGCCTGGCGTGCTGCAATTCATGGGGATGCAAAGAGTCGGACACGACTGGGCAACTGAACTGAACTGAACTGAAAGTCATGAAAAACTCTGTAGTATATAATTTCCACCATAAATTAAATTAAAATTGATTCTTATTGAAACAGTTTGTTGAATTGTTTTTCCTGTTCCTGTGAGGGGTACGCAGTTGATTTAATAATGTCTTCAATTCCACTGATTAGGCATTTATCTCTACACCGATCCAAAGTTTCTTTGGTTAGAAACACCACTTTTTAAAAATTCCAACGTAAGGATTAGCACAGGATAATTTGGGGAACAATTTTTGTCTCTTACTCTGCTTCCTGCCTCCATACACACATATGCATGTGTGGTAAGTCACTTCAGTTGTGCCCAACTCTGTGCAACCCTATGGACTGTGGCCCACCAGGCTCCTCTGTTCATGGGATTCTCCAGGCAAGAATACTGGAGTGGGTTGCTACGCCCTTCTCCAGGGGATCTTCCTGACCCAAGGATCGAATTCTCATCTTATGTCTCCTGCATTGGCAGGCAGGTTCTAAACCACTAGCGCCAAATGTACAGATACAATTTTCATGCTTTTGTATTTTTTAGGCAACACTACGTGGCATGTGGGATTGTAGTTGCCTGACCATGGCTCAAATCCATGCCCCCTGCAGTGACAGCACAGATTCTTAGCCACTGAACCAGCAGGGAAGTCCTTCACGCTTTGTTTTATTTTATACTCTTTGGGAGAGGTGGTGATGGCTTAGTTAATAAGTTGGGTCCAACCCTGTAAACCTATGGACTGTAGCCCACCAGGCTCCTCTGTCCATGGGATTCCCCAGGCAAGAATACTGGAGTGGGTTGCCATTTCCTTTTCCAGGGGATCTTCCCAACCCAGGGATCAAACCCATGTCTGCCGCATTGAGACAGATGCTTTACCACTGAGGCATTAAGGATTCCCATTCTGTGGAGTGGTAAAAGGTATTTGTGACCTAGGCTTACAAGGTACGATATTAAATGAGCAGAAAAAATACATAAGCAAATATATATAATCAACCTTATCCCTTAACCCATAATGACCTACTCATAATACAGGAATTTGGGGGGAATATTATATTTGAGATGGTTTTGGAGTCAAACAGAACAGGGTGGATTCCAGATACCTTGAGTAAGTTACTTAATGGGATGTGCTATCCTCATTTGTTAAGTGGGATTGTAATAGTTGTTTGAAGACTAACATAAGATGGAAATACACGGCACCCAGTAAGTCTTCCAAACATAGTAGTAATTATGTAAGGAATAGTCTCATGGCTGACAAGGCATTAAAATCTAAGTCTTTAAAGGTTACATGTGTGCCCATGAGTACAGCAATCAAAGCTAAGAGAGCCTTGATTTTCTCAACACCTTTTGCAAGCTAATTCAGATTTATGCCATGTTAAAATTCAATATTCATCTATTTCGACACTCCATAGAGAAAGCAATATTATTTGATCTAAACTCTGGGAGCAGACAACCTTCCTGTACCAGTTTTCTTTCTAGGTAGAGACTAATAGGACATTAATTTTACATACATCTCCATATGTTTTATTTCTTCAGGAATTAGTCTTTCTCTTTGAATAGATGCTTGGACAACAACTTTCTTCTTACTTCTATGTAGGTCAACACTCTTATTTTTTTAATAAAGAAAATGTATATTAGATAAAATTATGAAGAGTGGGTATTTACAGCAATGGCCAACAAGGAAAGAAAAATAAATTCACACCCATATATCCATTTTCCCAAATACAAGTTTTTTTTTTTCATATCATTTTTTCACCTCTCAAATACTCTTTATATGACCTAAAACAAAAAAAATGTATGAATAAAACATAAAGTAGAAAACCTTCACGTTTACTCTTCTTTTATTCAACTTCATAGCAATGAAATGGCACAAAAATCTCTCATCGTATCAGAAACAGTGGCAGAAACACAATACTCAGTGCATTATCATCTCTCTCTGTCACACACATGCACACACACACACACACACACACACAGATGGAAACCCATAGCACAGTAGATGGTGTTTTCTGTGAGGAAAATTAAAACACAATGGCTGGATTACTATGAAGACAGAGTACATGTCATGGTTTCTGGGAACATTTGGGACAGCTGTTTTTCATTTTGAGTGTTTGCTCCAGTACTTTCTATCATATTAACAGCTCTATCGACCTTAGAAATTTCACTCATTCTGTGTGCTTCTGCTGCTGCTGCTGCTGCTAAGTCACTTCAGTTGTGTCCGACTCTGCGACCCCATAGACGGCAGCCCACCAGGCTCCCCCGTCCCTGGGATTCTCCAGGCAAGAACACTGGAGTGGGTTGCCATTTCCTTCTCCAATGCATGAAAGTGAAAGTGAAGTCACTCAGTCATGTCTGACCCTCAGTGACCCCATGGACTGCAGCCTTCCAGGCTCCTCCATCCATGGGATTTTCCAGGCAAGAGTACTGGAGTGGGGTGCCATTGCCTTCTCTGTCTGTGTGCTTATAAGCACACAGAAATAAGGTCACAACAAGTGAGTCATGCTCAAGTCTGAACCATTTCAGAAGACACACTCAAAGAGAACCGAGTTCTTCTCATTCTCCCATAGGCTATGGAGAAACTACAGTAGTTAAGTCTGGACTTGCCAATCTTTTTAAAATTACCACATAATTCTTAATTTCAGACCATGTGAGTTTTAAGCACTAACATCTTTTCTTTCAGGGAGAAAAATAATCTGATATGACATAGAAGTCATCTTTTTAAAACAAGATTGTTAGATAAAATTAATTTAACCATCCAAAGAATTCTGTGCTTTAAGTATTATCAGGTTTATTTTATGAACAATAAAAGTTGAATTTAGAAGGGTAAATCAATTTGCACCAAACCCACAGTCTGAAAATAGAAAATCCTAGATTAAAACAGTTACTCTGAAGCCCTATTTGATTCTTCCTAATTTGGACTTTTCTATGTCTTGTACTGCATTCATGAGCATGGCTCAGGAAATAATGTTTTGGGAACATCTTTGTCTAAGAAATATTTAACGAGGACAAACAGTACAACTAACAATAGTGTTTATTTTCATCAGTCTCCATTAGGTATGTGTATACATATGAGAAAGTAAAAAAAAAAAAAAAAAAAAATCAGTGAACACTTTTGAAAGTCAATAGATACATTTTAAAAGCAATCTCTCATAGATAACTCCTAAGAATTTTAGTGGAAAATGGGAAGTTGTGAATGTTTTAATCCCAGGTCACATTGAAGGTTTTTCTACTACTGGATAGATTGTTTAATCCTTTTATGTATGGGTTTTACCAGCTATAAAATAAAAATTATACAACTTGGGTGAGTTGTAAAACAATGAATAACTAGATGGTGGTAAACTTAAATTCACAATATTATAGCCTGTATAATTTAATGTTTATACACAATCGACGGATGATCCTTTATTGCCCACGTCAGATCTAGATGCTCTAGGAGACAAAAATAAACATATGAAAACACATGGTCTCCTGGAGAACCCTACCAGGTAGTTAGGGAGATAGAATTTCCAGATATAAAAGAATCAATGTGCACTGGAAGACAATATATTAATAGAATCAAATGGTGTGAAACATGTTGCCCCCATCTAGCGACTATTGTTAGTCATATTTTCCCCCCCAAAACAACTAAAGCTCCATTTACTTTGGGAAGTCTTTCCCAAATTTTCTGATTCATAGATTCCTTCCATGATCACTTTTTATTTGAGCCACATTTTAATCAACTTTTGTCAGTTATTACAAATATCTGTGAATTTGTTAATATACAACCTGCTTTCTCCATTAGATCTTGTCTCTTGATCAAAAACCACATATGACCCTTTATTATATCTTCAAAACCAGATATTTTGTTTTGCACACTGGATGTATTCCTGATTCTTTTTCCTGATTACCATGAAAACAATGATAATTGCTAGTGAGAAGTATAAATTCACAGAATGGAGTCACCACAGGAACAACACTTACATGAATGAGGTTATGTTACAAACACATCGGATTCACTTGATATTGAGTTTCTTAAGCACAAGGATTAGGTCTTTTTCACACACGTCCTTTATTTTCTTCCTAGTGTGGTTCCTGACATAGTAGAAATGGTAATGTTTGACAAAGGAAGGAGAGTAAGAAGGGGAGAAGAACTGGACGAAGAGAAGAATAAGTCTGTTTACCGAAGAACGGACTCATGGAAAAAGGTAGGAAATTCTAGACAAGAAGGACATTATCGGGAAAGGCAAAGTGGTTTAAATTGGCAGTGTGTGAGTGTGTACATGTATGTGAAACTGTGTGGAAGGCATTCCAGCTGGAACAGGCAATTTTCTTTGTGAGGACATGTGACATTGTGTTGAATAGGTAAGATATTTTTCATGCTGTAGAGGTTATACTGTGAAAGTTAGAATGAATAATTTAGAACCGGGACCAGAGGCAATGGAGCCATTACAGGTTCTTAAGATGATGAAAAGCCTTTTTAGGAAAACTACTTAAAACAGCAGCATGCAAAGTAGATGAGAGGAAACATTAAAGGTGGAAAATCCATTTAGATCTGATTGTGATAATGTAATCATGGGGTGATGAACCTGAAACTATAGCAGAGTCACCAAAATAGAAAATCTTTTATTAAAAAGTATCAATAGAGTTTGATGATTAACTGAATATAAGAGTAGAAGAGATAAAGGCATAGTAAATATTCTCAAACTTGTAAATGATGGAAGAGGTTGAGTTCACAAACTGTGATACAATGGGCTTCCCTGGTGGCTCAGACGGTAAAGAATCTGCCTGCAATGTGAGAGACCTGGGTTTGATCCCTGGGTTGGGAAGATCCCCTGGAGGAGCATGGCAACCCACTCTAGTGTTCTTGCCTGAAGAATCCCCATGGACAGAGAAGCCTATTGCGCTATAGGGTCACAAGGAGTTGGACACAACTGAGCGACTGAGTACAGCACAGATTAAAATAAGGAAGTGCAGAACTAGCTAGCTTGAAGAATATGACAAATTTGAGACATGATGATTCTATGTAGCATGCAGTGGTGGAAAGAACATCATAGTTGAGATAAAACAAGCAAAGACTCTGGCTCTGTGCAGAGCATGAAGAAGATACTTGTTGTATTATCATTTTCATTAGGTCATTTAACATCTCTGGGTATTTAAGTTTCCTAAAATATTTTAAAAAGCACATACATTCCTGTTATAATTACAATGCTGTTAGGATAAAATAGATGGTGATAGTTCGATTTTTTGGTTATTGTCAAATCTTATGTAAGTTATAAATTCAAGATCTAAGGCAGAGGTATACCTTTTTGCCTGATTCACATAGAAGTGATTTATCTGCTTTTTCTAGGGTCTTATAGAGGTTGTTACTCACCCATATCTACTTTCAAAGAGATGGAAGATAAAACTGCAGTGAACATAGGAGTAATTTTCTAAGAAAAAAAAGAAAAACATATCTTAGGATAGACTTAATTTTCTCTTGTCAACCAAGCACCTACATCTGGTTTCCTAACTATAACGTAAGAACAAGACACCCCAACTCATTTAGCTGATTTGTTCTACAAGTTTCAGCAAACACAAGGACAGGTACACTGGGAGGGTAGAAGAGGGAGAAAGTAGTTATGAGTGACAGCGGTACAGCTGAGTTCACCAGTCTACAAGGAGATAGCATCAGGTAGAAGGAAAGGACCTGACTGCAGGCCTTTGGTGAAAAGGGAAAGCATTCAATAATAGTTAAGCGCATGGACTCTGGAATCAGAAGAGCATTTATCTTGAAATGAAACACAGCTCTTGGCTGTGTGGCCACAGGAAAACTGCTGGAGTTAACTAAGCCACACGTTGTAACAGGCGCACCGTAAGAACACCCACCTCCCAGAGCTGTTAGATAAGATGAGATATAAGCAAGTACTCAGTAAACACTAACATTATTAAAAGGAAACAGTGTTAGATCAGCCTGAATCAGCATGAGACACCACTAATTGTTTTCAGTCTTTAAATCTAAGGATTAAAAAGAGAAAAGAAAGGAGAGCAAGAGGGAGAGAGAGAAATGCTAGCAACCGGGATAAATTGAGAAATGAGAAATAGGTTGAGAAAGGAAAAATGAGATAAAAACGAGGAAGAATGGGGGAAAAGTGACAGGGAAGAACTGAAGAGAGCTGTGGGGAAAGGGGACGAGGGAGGGAGTCTTATTTATTTACATATTTTAACAAATTAGTTTTACTGGAGTGCATTTGCTTTCTAATGCTGTGTTAGTTTCTACTGTACAGTAAGGTGAATAATCTATACATGGACATATATCCTCTCTCTTTTGGATTTCAGAAGGAGTCATAGCTGACATTTCCACGTATCATTCCTTTGTCATCGAAATAGAAGTAGAACACAATAAAATCATGAATGAAACTGGAAAAAAATTTAATGGCAAAGGAAAGCTTAGTTGGAGAGCAGAAACATAAGGGAGGGAAAAAAAAAACTTAGTGTTGTACAAGTGGGAATTGATTAAAAGAAGAATATAATTTCATCTAATTATTTTCTGTTCTTTTTCATATTTCTATAGCTACATAAACATGCTTGTTTAAATAATGTGCACTGCAAGCCTTCTTAGTCAAATATGATTTGGCCCTATACACTCTTTTAAATGAAGTACACATATCATTAGGAAAGGTACCATAATACAAAGCGAAGATATTACATTACACCAGGAAACTTAACTTCTATAAAAAGGAGTCTAAATTCTAGCCAACTAGCAAATTTTTTTTTTTATAATCCCTTTTCATACACAATTCAGAATGATGTAATGCCAGGTTATATGTCAACTAAGCCATTCTTTCAATGAATCTCTGACCCAAATGCCTAGGAGTCTGTCTGGAGTTGATGGCATGTTGAAGAAATGAATAAACTCTATGGTATAACTATATATTATGGATTACTCCAGTTCTCACACAAGAACCAAAAATAATTCAATTTATAATGCTCATATTACGTTAAGGAAATGAAGATGAATAAGTGATACAAGTTTACTGAGATAAAACATGCAGTTTTCTTATGAGTTGAGAAAACATTCATATAAACAGAATTACAGTTTTGATGGCCAAGAGACTAATATGTAAGGCATGTACATTCCTGGATGACCACAGGGAAAACTGTGGCATCAGCACTTATATCTGATGACCCATCTCCTCTCAACTCTCTTTTCCTCCTGTATATCCAGGTACATGTACCTAGACACTCATCTATGTCTCCTCCAAACATAGGACTCCAAACCAAGTCCCTATACTCCATTTATGGCTTTGGACCCTTCCCATAATATTATCCCATCTCTCAAGTACCCCAACCAAGTTATTTTCTACCCAACATGGCACAAATAAACAAGGCTAAAGGGTTCCCGAACATTCATAGATGAATTCCTTTCTAGTTAACAAATTTGAATGGGAATGTGAAAAAGAAAATAATAAAGTTCAGTGATAGTGCTGTGGGAAGATAATTTTGCTAGATCATTTACTAAAAATATAGAACACCCATTATTTTATGTCACACATAGTCTGCTTTTAACTATGGCATTCTAGGTTATATCAGGCAATAATCAAAATTTGTCTTTTCAGAATCCTCTTGTCTCCTTAAATCATTTTTAGCACAAAACCAAAACTGAGAGGATAAAAGTGAAATGAAAGGTGCTTCTGCTCCCCATTTCTCCACAGCTGTCAGATGAAACTGGTTGCTATTGCAAGAGTGATCTTCACTGTCTGTGTGGAATTGCCAGGTGTGCACCTGTCAGAAGCGCTATTCCTCTCCCCCAATTTACACTACCCATCCTTTTTTTCCCCCTTCCTTCTTTCCCTCCTTCTCTCTCTCTTTCTGAGACCACATCATGTCCTACAGCACCTCAGATATTTAGGATCGCATCATTTCCACTGACTCCTAAGGACCAGTACTGATGCAAACTCAATTCAAATATGAAGCGTTTCTGGTACAGCATACTGAAATTTACATAGAATTGAGCAATGTTCTTAAATCAAACCAGGGCATATTTGAAGTACCAAAGCATAACCTCAGGCAATAAGCCAAAGGTTATGGAAAGGAGGATCAGCTACTGCAAAATCAGCTACACCACGTGGGTTGGGTATATAATGGTGCAATAAGAAGAGATTGAGCCAGGCCATCTCAGTTGCCTTTCATCTTCTGGAATGGCTGGGGGCCTTGGGCTTTTTCTAACCCCATGAATTTGCATTCCCCTAGGCTGTTGTCACATCACACTGGAAAAGAGCAGACTCCCTGGACAAAAGGTCGTAAACCCTTCTGCCCAGCACTGATTATTGCACAAGCTTTCAGACAGCACCTTTTTATGACCTCTCTGCTTGCCCATGTCTATCATTTCTTATAGGGCCATCACTTTGTGAACCAAATTATTAACTCCCACATTTATTCAAATCTGGGCTCCATGAGGTGCCAGACTCAACCTCAAACTCCAGCTCCATACTAGGGGGAGTAATAATTTGAAATCAAAAGTGGAGAATGGGAACAGCATTCTAGAACACCCTAATGCTCCCTAATGATGCACTATAAATGAATCTCCCATGAATGCACTTTTATTTTTTCTAATCTATTTTACATTTTAACTCTACCTCATTTGGAATACGAGTTTCTCTAAGAACACAGGAAGCACTAATTCAATGCTGGTTTTTAAAAAATATATGTGTAGCAGTGGAACCCGTAACAGTTCTGAAAGAGGGCTAATGCCTATCTTCAAAAAATAAAACATGGAAGCAATAGGAGTTTGGGAGTCAGTATGAAAGTGAAAGTGAAAGTTGCTCAGTTGTCTGGCTCTGTGACACCATGGAACAGTCCATGGAGTTCTACAGGACAGAATACTGGAGTGGGTAGCTGTTCCCTTCTCCAGGGGATCCTGCTAAACCAGGGATCGAACTCAGGTCTCCCACACTGCAAGTGGATTCCTTACCAGCTGAGCCACCAGGGAAGCCCTGGGAGTCAGTATAGCTGAGTGCAAATCCCGGCTTTCCCACTTCAGCTCTTGGAACATTTAAGTGAGTGGTTTCACCTCTTGGAGCTTCAAATGAATCTTTTGAGATCAGGGTTAATAACATTTGCTTCTCTGAGTTGTTTTGAGGTTTAAACGATACAAAACATGTAAAGAATCTCACAAAATAATGTCTAACATATAACACTTATTCCTTCAGCCAGTTCTTTTTCAGAGTTTCCTCCTTATTTTTAAATTATTTTTAATTACTTTTTTATTGGGATATAATTGCTTTACAATGTTGTGTTAGTTTCTGCTGTAGATGCAGACATATAGAGCAGATACATTCTCCACTTTGTCACTGTGATTTGTGCTACTCTGATTTAAAAGTGCTTTTTAAAACTCCAAAAAGGTTCTTGCTTGACTCATTAAATGTGTTATAACCAGTAACCTTCAGCCTTAATATTTGAAGATGTAATTACAGTATTATCTTTTATATAAGATGCATATGCTCAATATGTCTCATTACGGTCACATAAGTATTCTCATTGAATCATACAGACTTCTGAAAGAAAATTACATTCTCTCTCTTTCTGACTCTCTATGCAACACGGTTTTCATTTCACCTGTTGAGTAATGCTCTTAAGTCCTGACTAAGATCTATAACTCTACTATGAGCAGTTCCTGAGTTTTCACTCGCAAATAATACTAACTCACTTTATGTGTGTCTTTATATAGAATCTTTATGATCTTTTTGAAATTAAAAATGCATAAAACTTGTTTTCCTCCTTCCCTTTCTCCCATGCTTTTGAAAGGCATTTTTGCTTTTCTGTCGGTACCTATAACCGTAAGAATAAGGAGAAACTAGAAGCCTAAAATACAGATAGGTATTGAGATATTCATAGGACATTGCCAGTAATGGGCATTGATCCTGAAGCTGTGCATCCAGGTTCAAATTCTATGGCATGAGCCACATCTACAGGTCTAAATCTTTGTGTAGAAGTATAGCTCTCTGTAAACTTCCCGGACATTCTCCTCTCTGTGAGCATTCACCATTGCTTTTTTCTACCGTGATTGAGGTTCTAGTTCAATATGCTCAGCTTCTGTGTTCTATAAAAGCAATACCTCAAATAAAATTTGTCAAATCATTTTCAAATCAAATTTATAAGTTTGCCTCTAAGCTAGGACATAGAAAGATGATATTTCTTTAGTCCTTTTATGTTTTGCTGGTGCTAAGTTGCTTAGTTGTATCTGACCCTTTGCAACTCCAAGGACTGTAGCCTACCAGACTCCTCTGTCCATGGCATTCTTCAGTCAAGAATACGGGAGTGGGTTGCCAATTCGTTCTCCAGGAGATCTTCTTGACCCAGAGATCTAACCCTGTATCTTAAGTCTCCTGCATTGGCAAGTGGGTTCTTTACCACTAGTGCCACCTATATGTTTTAGTGTTATAAGGCAATGGCACCCTACTCCAGTACTCTTGCCTAGAAAACCCCATAGATGGAGGAGCCTGGTAGGCTGCAGTCCATGGGGTGGCCAGCAGTCAGACACAACTGAGCGACTTCACTTTCACTTTTCACTTTCATGCATTGGAGAAGGAAATGGCAACCCACTCCAGTATTCTTACCTGGAGAATCCCAGGGACGGGGGAGCCTGGTGGGCTGCCGTCTATGGGGTTGCACAGAGTCGGACACGACTGAAGCGACTTAGCAGCAGCAGCATACACTATTAGAGCCCACCTCAAATTCAATTTCAGAAATTGTCAAGGTATTGGATGAAAGATATCAAAAGTGGATTGTATGAATTATGTCAAAGACTATGCCATTTCAAGATCAGGATGTTTCAGTGATCAAAGTTTCCTAGTCTATGAAAGCTAATAGCTGTTATTATTTAACTCATAAGTGATTATTAATAGAAGGGAAAGAGTCCTTTAACTATTTCCTTTCTGTGGCTTTCCACCTTTAAGGTGACCTCTACACATCACTACCAAAGAATAAGTACCAAATAAAAATAAATTTCCAGTTCTTTCATATGATTCACAGCCTCATGCCTGAAGCAAATCTGTAAGACCAGACATTATTTCACAGTGTTATGGGTTGAATTGTGTCACTGGAAAAGCTATGTTGAAATCCTAGCCCTATCACACTCCCGTTTAGTCATGTAGTCATGTTCAACTCTTTGCAACCCCATGGACTGCAGCACACCAGGCTCCCCTGTCCTTCAGTATCTCTGGGAGTTGGAACAATCATCCCTCAGAATGTGACTTATTTGGGGATACAGTTGTTACCGTTTTATTTTGCTAAGTGAAGATATACTTGAGTAGGATGGGTCCTTAACCCAAAATGACTAACGTTCTATAAGCAGAGAGAAATTGAGATACAGACACAGAAGGCAGATAGCCACGTGATGACTGAGGCAGAGATTGGAGTTATGCTATCCAAGGAATGTGCAGGGCTACCAGAAGCTGGAAGAGGCGAGGAAGGATCATTCCCTAAACTCTCCAGAGGCCTTATGGCTCTGTCAACCTTGATCTTGAACTTCTTATTCTCAGAACTGTAAGACAATTTTGTTTCAAGCCACTCCACTTGTGTTGTTAAGCAGCTCCAGGAAACCAACACAGTTTTATGAGCCCTCTAAACTTTTGGCTCCAACCTCAGGACTCACTTTCCCATTACCACTTTACCCAGCTCTTAGACTTAAAGGTGTACTGCTTTCTCTGGTTTTAGTTTTTATCTCTTAACTATAATTAATGATCATCCCCCAAGATTTTATGAGACACAGGTACACCAGAGCCAGCCCATACCAGTTTATAGCAACCAACTGGAATTTGGTAAGCCAATTGCTAAACACAGACATAATTTTTAAAATTACATTGTATAAGCTTTAAATTAGGTGAATTATACTAAGACAAAGGTAGTGAATATCAAAAGTTATCACTTCCTAATTATTTGACTACATTTTACTACAATCCATGCTCTTAACGCTACTTATATCAATTTATCTGTTCAATGGAAACAGTAGGGAAAAAAATGTACTACTGCCCATTTTTTTTCCACCTCACACTGGAAGCTTGAAATCAGCCTATGGTGGAAATATTTACACCATGAAAACTGTCAAAAGCTACAAGTCAGCTATTTCTATATTTTCAAACAGCTAATTGTAAACATTTACCAGCACTCCACTGAAACAACCTTTAAGTCCATTCAAACTGGGATGGTTACAGAAGAAAAGAGCAAATTAGGTTTATTAAAGATATCTATTTTCTGGGCCCTGCTATCCACCATTCAGTAGAAATTCAGAGTTTAGGACATCAAGTAAAAGGAAATAAAAGACTCTATTACAAACAATGAAGGCAGAGAGATTTGACAGGGATTATGAAGAGGGGATAAGACAGACTTAAATGCTGGTGACCTACTTTAGTATTGTCTAGTGAACCTCTCAGGAAAGTGTTTAGCTCTGGTTATAAATATTAATTAGATTCCAATCAGAGTACTATTTAAAGGATCTGTGCTTCTTAGGAAGAGATATTTCAGAAATATATTAGATGGATGTATAGAGCATACACATGTTGTTCAAGCTGGTAACAAACCAGATGATTTTACTTAGTTAAACAGACCCAACTCAGCTACAAAATTATACACAAATTGAACGACAATAAACAAGCAGGGAAAAATCTTTGCAGCTTTAGCAGATATGTAATGAATAAGATCAACAGTCTTCAGTTTTGCTATGACACCTTCCTTGTTAAACACATAATCAGCTGAACAACAACAACAAAAAAGAGGAACAACACCTCTATACATTTAAAACAAAGATTTAAAGAACCCGATACCCATTAAATATAACAGATACTTCCTAAAATTATTAAAGGTAACCTGAGGCTGTTAACTGCTTGATAGTCCTCTGAACTGTGGGGAGTAGAATCTCAGGTTAGAGACTTTGTCCTAATCCTTGAACTCTGTGCCAGCAAAGCTGGGAAAGCTGAAAACTTCCAATCAGTGACAGAGAGAAGGTAGAAGGCTTTTTTTTTTTTTCCCTTTCACCACAAGGCCAGCAGCAGATTAAAGAGTGACATTACTCACAACATACACAGTTTTAGAGAGTGTACTTTTGCTCTAAACGCTGTCTCATACCAGGAAGAGTTCTAAGGGTGGAATGTGTGAAGCTTACATCACATCACTCTGTTTTTGTGACTGAGGCATTCTTTTAAAACTTGTCATCTGAGTTCAACAATGTTCCCACTTCATTAGCTACTGGATTTTTTTAAATGATAATAAATAAGAGGCTCTCTTTCTTTCTCTGTGAACACAATCCAACTAGGGAAGACACCCAGTCTCTTTAAGTTCCCCATAGTTTAATGACCACTCTTAGACTCCCAGCTAGTTGCTCAGTCATGTCTGACCCTTTGCAACTCCATGGACAGTAGCCTACCAGACTCCTCTGTCCATGAAATTTTTCAGGCCAGAATACCTAGTATTTCGCCAGTCCCTTCTCCAGGTGATCTTCCCTACCCAGGGATCAAACTCAGGTCTCCTGAATTGCAGGTGGATTCTTTACCATCTGAACCACCAGGGAAGTCCTAGATTCCTTAGGCATTTAAACGGACAAAGGGCAAATACAGCTCATATATAATGCAGTCAGATAAAGGATGCATATAATAAAGTAGTCTGGGTCTAGAAAATTATATTACAAATACAAATAATACAGTAACTCTAACTTTTAGGATTTTACTTTTCAATATATTAGGCTTGGGGAAACATCCTGAATTTAGCTTGTTGCTGGAAGATGCAATCAATTATAGAAATAAGAAGAGGTTGGAGATGGATGAGAAAAGCAAGAGTAGGAAGTCAGCACTGCTAAGTGTGAGGGCTTAGCAGCATACAGGAAAAAAAAAATTGCTCTGAAGAGTTTTTCCCTCCTATTTTTTTTCTCTTTACTCCCCATGTGCCCTCTTCTTGTTGATGACCTTACTTCCTCCTCAGCTCGAATCCTAGACCCAGTACTGCAGTTCTTGTCAACTAATCCCCCAAATCAATGTGTGATAAAGGGCTAACAGCAATTAGTTAAAGCTCTAACACTTTTTTTTTCAATCATAGAAAAATCTTGAAAACAAAATATTCTCAAGACCCAAAAGTAAAAAAGACCCTTATTTTTGAACATTTTGGGTAAGGAATGTCCTCAGATCAAACCAAATAAAGCAGTAGTGACAGCGTTCATACAGTCTATTAGGAGCCTACTAAGACTACTGTGATTCTAACACGTTTTGAAAATGATCATTTTGGCATTCAAAACATCTCTATTTTAAACTAAAATGTCATAAAGCATTAAGTTGAGAAATTTTAAAGGTTTAACATAATTAAACTTTTCCTAAAAAGTTTGTTTGTTTTATATTGCACTGGCACAAAGTATTAATTTACATATAGATCATATTTTTACTTTGGGAGATGCTTTCTCTGCAGAAATCTAAAACAGAAAAAAACTATTCTCTATTTTTAATTACCTGCAGTATCAAACACACGTTTTACTGTCTTTGACTCACAGCAAAGAGGTGTTCTTCCTTTGTACAATTACATCGATGATAATTTAAAAAGAAACTATTTTTATGGACCAAGTTCAAGTTAGATACTGTGTTTGTATGCTACTTTTCTCAACCAGCCCTATGCTGAACTTTGTAAGGGCTTTATGACAAAAAAAAATTTTTAAAAAACCTCTTCATTATATTTACTACCCAATGATCTTGTGGTTTTCCAAATATAGGACAAAGCATGAAGTTTTATCAGTGAGTTGAGATTTAGTTTTGTTCCCCTTTGATTGGGTCACTTAATTTAGAGCTTTTTTTTTTTTCCATTTATTTATGAGAGAAGAAATAACCTATAATTTCTGACATGCTGACAAGAAAACTTTAGCAACTTTCTCCCCAATATGAAATATTTTACTCAGAAGGCCTATTTTCTATCCTTAGGCTTCTTGGATATGGCTCTGCTAAAAACATACTCTAAGAGGTACCTGCCCATGTTCTCATAAGTGTAAAACCTGAGTGATATCTCTGGGAAAGACCAAGAACACAAGTACTTATTTGTCCCAGAAAGAGAGGGGTCCCTATTTTGAAAAATCCTAATGGAATCCCAAATATTAGTTTAGTAGACTGAAAAACAGTACCCTCTGCTTGAAGATTCTTAACACAAATTCAATGTTAAATCAAAACTATAATCCATAGAGTTCATAATAACTTATTTGGTAGAAGTGTCTCAGATCCATAGATGGCATGCTTTGGGTTTCTTTTAAATAGCTGCGGGGGGTGGGGGGGTGGGGGAGATAAATTACCAAAGACAACTTTTTACTAGATTCAATATTCTTCCTCCATAATAAGGTAAAGGTATACCAGCAACTTTCCGCTTTTAAAATCTAGCATTCAGTAATTATATAGATTATTCTGGCTTTTTAATTTTTCACATTTGCTTGTGTTACCATAGTGTAACGTTTGATAAGACAATTAACTTTGGTTGCACACTCTCAATGAACTTTTGGTGGAATTATTACGCCTTACATTAGTACAAAATTATTAGGAAAGGCTTCTCTGAAGCAGAAATTTTGCCATATAGGAAGATGAGGGGTGGGGAATGATACTACAGTTAAAGACATTTTTCTGCCTCTAGTATTTGTTACCAGTTCTAGAAGTTGTAGTTACCCGCCAATTTTGAAAAACTGAACCTTTAAGTCTAGTCAAAGTGTAGGTGCTTTCAACTAAGACAGGACGTTGAAACTACAGGGAGCAGCAGGGGTGGGAAATTTTCTGTTGCTCTTCTTGCCTATGCTTTACGGTACAAGGGTTGGCCCTGGTTTGGTCCACCTGCCAGCAGAGTTTAAAGTTTCCGAGGCTTGGAGGAACACAATGACTTGGATCTAACAGGCTAAATGGGAAGATGGGAATTTCTGCAACACTGAGGAAGCCGTTAAACTCCTGTTAAGCAAACTTTTTTTTTTTTTTTAATGTGTCTGTGCACACGACAGACCTCCTCTCTCATGGACCAGAAATTATTTCTGATAATACAGAATATACCAAAAGCTTGAAGACATATGGCTGGGAAATGAAACGACCCTGGAGTGTGGCCACATCATTATTTTGTGTCGCATGGTACCAGATGGGCAGTCGGTGAATGGCGCTGGGATCTGAATGGACAGTTTTATAACGTGAATTTTTCCCCCAGTAGAGCTGAAACAGACATTTCCCTCTCTTGTCTTTTGGTCTCTAGCACTCGGAATTTCCCCCTCTCTGCAATATCAATTAACTCAACTTTGCAGTGGGGTGGCCAAAAAGGAAGAGGATGAAGAAGGCTTTATAATCTTGTAAGTGCTGGGCGAGTCACAGCGCCCCGGGAACTGCGGCTGCGACCCGCCGCGTCCTGTGCGGATTTCAGGACTTAAACCGCGCGCAGGCGGCTATGGAGTGGACAGTGCATTTGAACCACGGAGGATAGACACCCGGGCTCGGGAGAGGTGTGCCGATCTCCAGGCAGCCTTGGAGGCCGCTGCTGACTCTCATCGGTAGTATTTTATTACCATTTTCATCGTTCTTGAAAAGTCATGGAAGACGGCCCGCTGCCCGACCTCAGAGACATCGAGCTGAAGCTGGGACGCAAAGTGCCCGAGAGCCTAGTGCGCTCGCTCCGTGGGGAGGAGCCGGTTCCCCCGGAGAGGGANTCTGTCTTCAACTTTGTCCTCTAATAAAGGTCTCCACTGAGCAAATGATAAGCAACATAACACTGACATTCGCTATGGGAGTTTAGAAGGAAGGAATCAAAAACAGGTATATTCCTCTGCCAATGAGATAATTTCCCCCCATTTTATGTAACTCTTGTGGGTGCTAAAACCTCTAGCTTCAGCATAATTGCAAAGCAACATATTTGTTTTTATGTAGACTTGGCACTTTTGTTATAAATGTGGAACAGATGTAGTTGTACAGTTCTTTCTGTCTCCTTCTAGCATCCTCCTGGAGAGAAGTGGGGTGAGTCCTCTGTGAGTTGTATGTTCTTTTCTGCCCTCTCCTGTGAGCACTGAGTCAGCCTGTTTGGACTTACGCCTGACCCACATTTTATGCTGATTACTTTGTGTTCACAGATTTTTCTTCTGGATGATCTGGAATTATCAGACTTATGTCTTGCCCTCAGAATTCCTTCCTATGAAACACCTTAGCCTTGTACAAGACTTTCTGGACACTTGCAGGAATTAAGACTTCCTTCTTTTCCTATGAAAATGTATGTGCTAACCATTGACAAAAGGCACCATAGACTTTTCTAAGATAGAATCCCAACACTTTAAGTTCTTTACACACACCTGATTTTGTCATTGTCTCTCTCTCATCTCCTTTTATGGTTTTGTGAATCATTACCTTGACTCTTATCTGTAAATATTACAATCAAAGCTCTTAGAGGTCTGTGAGACTCAGGTGTAAAGGAAGGAAGATGAAAGAGATTGAAGTGGGGAGGAGCTGTTTCTGTGGCCAAACTTCTTAACCTTGAAACTCTTGTTAGCAACATGAATAGCATATGTTCACATGGGAAGGAAAATATTGGAAAAGGAAATTTCCAGGCATATATTTGATTGCTGCTGTTTTTGTTCTAGTCGCTAAGTCATGTCTGACTCTTCTGTGACCCCATAGACTGCAGCCCATCAGGTTCCCCTGTCCATGGGATCTCCCAGGCAAGAATACCGGAGTGGGCTGCCATTTCCTTCTCTAGGGGATCTTCCTGACGCAGGGATGGAACCCATGTCTCTTGCATTGGCAGGTGGATTCTTTACCACTGAGCCACCTGGGAAGCCCATATATTTGATACAGTAGGGCAATTCAGAGTAACCATCAGGATATTTTTGAGAGGGAGCACATTTTCTCAATCGGTAAAATAGTTTTCAATTTAGAGATAAGGAAATTTGACAATACAATAAGCAAATGCAGGGATATATATATAGGAAATTTATAACAAAATTGGAAATAGATGTCTGATGTCTTGTGCAAAGTCTGCCCAGTAATATTTGTTCACTGCTCTTCAGTTCACAGAGTGTTTTACTATCTGTCATATTATTTGAGCCTCAGGTCATAACTGAGAAAGAAGTATCTTCACATTTTGGGAGTGAGATCATTGTGGCTTAGAGGTGGTTGAGAAAACAGGCCAGGGTCACACAGCTAGTTAGTAAACAGAATCACAGTTTGAACGCATATCATCTGACTCAATGTGCTATGCTTTTCCCCCATTCTAGTCTGCATCCCAATAAATTCTCTTCAAAATACAGAATAATTTTTATAAATCTGTGATAAGTCACAACCCCTACAGTACTTAAAGGACCAACAAAAAGAAGTCATCATGATGTCATGTCATGGATAGTTTCAGATATTGGTTCATTCAATAACCAACAAATATTGATTAACTGCCAACAATGTACCAGGCCTGCCTTGAGACATTGGGGATTTGGTACAAAATGCTTACTTTAAAAGTCAGTCTTTGGAGGCTCTGTCCTATATTTGAACTTTTCATTCTGCTATCTATGCAGACTCCACTTGCAAAGATTTCTTAGAATAAGACTTTTAATATTGCTTGTCAAATACTGTTCTAAGTTTTAGAATGTCACATAATATCTGAAATATTTTTCTAATAAATGTAAATAATCCCTGTCAAAATCTGTGTTTACCAGTTAGTTGTAAATTTTATACTGCAGTTTTCCTCAACAAGATGTTCCAGGGACTTTAGTGTTATCTCAATAACATCTGTACCATACCTCTAGTTTAAGACTGAACATTATGTGCATTGATTTACTCTGGAAAAATTTTGAAATGTTTAAGATTATAATGGTAATCACTCAAGAATCAGAGTCTGGAGTTAGAAGGGATCTAATGGACCCACCCAAATTTGCTTTCCTAGATAATTACTGTTCAGAACAACAAAGTATGCTGAATGAAGTATATACTACCTATTTATGCCACATTCCAGATTTTTGGAATTTTAGTCAATTCTGTGTCATGCTGGAATAGTTAATGCTGTGCCATTAAGAATGACTAATCTGAAAATATTGTTTCCTCATCCCATGTTTTAGCAACTACTTTTGCAGCTGTGTAATAGTGAGGGATAAACAATTTCAAGTTAGTTATTTGTCTTACTATTAAAGCATTCAAATATCCCACCTAATTCGTCAACTCTTGCTTTAATAAAGTTTTCTAGATAATACCCAGGGCTAGACACAAACACACATAAATACAAGGCATATAATAATACTAGAACATAAATTGAAAGTTTTTGAAAAGGATAGAATTGTATTTGGTTTTTATCAATACTTTCTCTTGTCTATCTTTTCCATGCCCCTTCTCATAACAAATGGTTTGTCTATTTTGTAATAAAAAATAAAGTTACTTTATATTTCCTCAAAAAGTGATCATAATTTCATTCAATTAATTTCACAGTTGCTTTGGACATGTTTCAAATTAGGCTAGGAGATTTCTATCATTTGTTTCAGTAGTATTGTTACTGTTTTATCATGTAGTTTTTTTTTTTTTTCAATTGGACAAAACTTTATGTAAAACTCTTGGGTATATACTTGAGAAGTCATAACATGCAAGGCATTTTCCTTGATGAGTTCACAAGACAGCTGAAAAAATAAGACGGGGATATAATTTTGCCAGGGAAAGATTACAAACCAATATGTCAGCATGCCATAGTGGAAATCGGACATAACTGCTCAGATTAAAAGATAAAGCTCAGGAGATTTCTTCTGACAAATGTGTCTTGTACAAGGAATTAAAAGTGCTGATAACCATGCAAATTAAGGGCTAAATATTAGTGACAAAGACATCAAAGAGATGAGAAAATCTGATTCCTAAACAGTAGCTTCTTCTGTTATTTTGTACATGGGATGTTTTTATACTTAATCTAATAAATTATGTTGGTATGTGTTTCCTTACACAGTGACTTGAAACTGACAGCAGTGTAGGCAATGGTAGTAATTTTTCTTTGCTAGAAACACATAGAATTTAGAGGATTTATGAAAAACTTAAAAAAAAAGTAACATATCAAAGAACCGATGAGCCCTGCCCTGTCCCCAGGAATGTACATCAAATGGAAAGAATTACCTTGCATTCAAGTTGAACAAACATACTGCTTCAGTCTTGAGAGACCACAAACTTTATGAGGATTTTTTAACTTCTCATAAAAGGTTACATTTACTTCCTTGGTAGCATAAAAACATTGTTTACCTTCCATTTTATGGTAATGAATCATAATTAAAACACTTTCTCACATAAGACTTTAGATTTTGAAGATACTACTTCTGAAACCCTGATTCATGGCTGGAATCTCTGGGATTCCTGACAAGTTGTTATTTTTGTTTCTTTTGTCGGGGGGTGGGGGGTGGGCAGGGACATTTCTCTGAAGAACATTCCTTTTTGATTATCTTTTAAAGCTCTTCAGTCACTACTCAAGTGGTGAACCTCTGGTTCCGTAGAACCTTCGTAAACTTTGGAATCGGACAAGCTGGGATTCCCAGTCAAGCCTAGAGCAAGTCAGAGTGCAGACAAACCACAGGGCCCACCAGCCTGCCAAGGCCCTGAACTCTGTTCTTGCAGAGACTTTTAGTCCATCTTCCCTGGTGGGAGGGCCTGCCCAGTTCTCAGCAACCCTCATTCTAATCTTGGCTCTTTCACTCACTGCTATGTGGCATCCTCAAGTTATATAACTACTCTAGGACTCTGCTTTTTGTTAACATAGTGATTAAAGCATCTCTCATAAGGCATTGTAAGAATCCAATGAAATAATATTAAAAAATCAGCTATTATTGATGCATCCAAAAGCAGTAAGAATGATGACAATAATAGGTCTTCTGTCAATTACATGGCTGTTCTGTTGATCGTACACAGAGAGTCCTTGATGCGACTGATGAAAGTGCGGGCACCTCTTCTATCAGACTGACCACCATAGCACTTCTCATGCATCAGATCTTCCATAGAGACCGCCTTTCCATAAAAAGCAAAAAAGAAATCTGTGAAGCCTTTCCCCAGCTTTAGTGCAAGCAACATATAGTAGCATAAAGAATTGCAGAACTTAATTTCTTTAGGAAATCTGAGGAATTGAGACTAGTATTTGGTTACTTATCGTGAGACTTTTCTATGTAGAAGGCACTGTGTTTAACAGTTATATGTACTATCCCATTATTATAATAATCATAATTAAATATATTATTCACAAATATTTTTTATAGATAAAGCATTGAGGCTTGCTGTTAATGCTCAAAACTACTGAGAGAATGGAGATAAGCTAGGTTGGGGTCAGAATCTGAGCTCTAAGCCTGTGTTGCTACATTTCACCCTTTAGAGAACCCTGTTGCCCATATTGATACTCAGGTTTAAGTGTACATGTGTGATTGTATTCTAGAATTTACAAATGAGTTAAACTGCGTGGTTATTTACCATAAACCCTCCAAGGAGGAACAAAAACTAAAGACATCTATCTTAGGAACAACCAAGATTTGGATGAACATGTTTAAAATCAGCTTGTTTCCAGTACTTGTACCCTTTCTTTTTGCCACTATCACCAACGTTCCCATAAATACTTTTCTACAAAAGCTGCTGGTGAATTAATGCCCTGCCTTGACTAGCTCAAGGCTCAGAGTTCAATGCTGGAGCTCAATTGTATTCATGACTTGGAGTTTTAAAAACTTACCACTGGTAGCATTTTAGTTCCCTGAGACATTCTCTGAAATTAAGCTTGGCTCTTAGATAACTCACTAGAAAGTAGTAGAAACGAGAAATCCTTACACCTGCCAGGACTTTACAGATATGTGCTCAAAACACCTTGATCCAAACTGTGCTCAGTGTAAATTAGTCATAGAATTTCATAAGGAAAAATTATATTTTCAAACATACATTTCAAAAGTCTCAGTTTTTAAAATAAAACCCAAGTAACTCCCCTTTTAAAAAAGGGAATAAATACTGTGCTCAATATTTATTATGTTAATTTTACAGATAAGGAAACTATGGCTCACGGGGGTTCATAATTTGACTAGGTCACCATAAGTGGTTTCCCAGCCATTCATTCAAACAAGAACCACTGGGTATCTTCTGGATCCAAATTATTCCCAAGCAGTGCTATATCTCAGCACTGTGAAGTGTGCATTTATTGTGAATGGACACTTTTAGAATAATTTCATCACACAACTACCAGTGGATATTTTGGTATCTGTTTAAAAATTATTGTTTCCTATTGAATTTAAATATATGCTCTCTTATTATAAAACTTTCAGAAATATTATATAAAGGAAAACAAAAGTCCCTTTTCACCTACCCTTAATACATCTTCCCTGTTACTCCTTACCCCAAAGGAAACCACTGCTGGCAATTTGGTGTGAATCCTCTTGGGTGTTTCTCTATGTCTTTGCCTGCATATATAGGCATATATATACTTACAGAATGTAACATGTGTGGATTTCATTTTTATTTTACACAATAATATTTTATTATGTCACCTGGCATTTATTGGATTAGTACAATGTACCAGTTAGAACTGTAAATAGGTTTCATGAATTGTGCCATTTCATTCTCACTCCTAACCCACTTGTGAGGTAAGACCTGTGGGGTGTTAGGTAATATAAACAGATTACTGATAAGAGTTTAAGAAATATTTATCTAGTCAATTTGTATCTTATTCTGTCAATTGACATGTGAATCTCAACTAGTCACTCATTAAAATGAAAAAGCCATTAGTTTGCTTTTAATAATAAATGATTATCCAAATAGTCAGTAGTTCTTTTAGAATCAAATTCCACCCATAGAAATCTGACTTAATTAGACCACTTCATCACTCCTTTGAAGAAAATAACCAAGTCTTCAAACTGGAATGTACTTCTCATCAGTCACTTGCCATTTAACATAATCTCCGTGTTGAGTTTTTTTTTTAATAATAATATCAACAAAACTTTTTAAAGTTGGGTCAGAATGCTAACATGGCACAAGATGATTCATGCCACATCCAGGAACTAGAATGGCCATCCTTGAAACTAAAGTTCCTCTGTGGTCATATCTCAAAACCATCTTAGATTTGTTCAGACTTTGGAAGGCTCATGAAGACAAAACAGATTCTACTCGCAGATGTCAGACATAATCACAACACTGGATTCTTTATTTGAAGAAGTAACTCATATCCTTCAAGCTGATTCTTACATGAAAGTGATGTATAAAAGTGGAACTATATTACTGACCAATTTGCCCTCTCCATGAAGGCACATCTTATGGACAGTTGGAAGATTGCAAAGCAAAAAATCAGAAGAGTGAGATATTAAAGGGATTCCCAGGTGGCACGAGTGGTAAAGGAACTGCCTGCCAACACAGGAGACATAAGAGATGAAGTTCAATCCCTGGGTTAGGAAGATCCTCTGGAGGAGGGCATGGCAACCCACTCCAGTATTCTTGCCTGGAAAATCCCCTGGACATACAAGCCTGGAGGGCTACAGTCCATGAGGTCGCAAAGAGTCAGACATGACTGAAGCAACTTAGCATGCACACACACAAAATAACTTCTTGTCCTGTATGAACTATATCCAGGTTGCTAAATAGGCCTGGAACATACTTTCATAAAAGCAACATCTGAAATTATTATTGCCCAAGTAGGAAATGATCACTTCAACACTGACAAGTCCTTTCTATTGAGTAAGGTGAATTACAAATCAACTGACTCCCTAGGATCTTAGTTGCAATGGCTGATGGTAATCATGGACAAGACCACCACAAGGAAGGTAATGGACTGGACGACTACTTTGAGAACATTTACCACCATTCCACAGTTTCCTCCTATGGGCCCATGCCTCCTGCCAGAAATAGGTGGATAGAAAATATTGACGCTGATAGATTTTACATAGGATTTTAGTAAGAAAAGCAGTCACTGCTCAGAATGCAGAAAAGGACAAAAGTAACTGATTATAGACAGACTAAGCCCTTTATAGGATTTCATGGGTAAGCATCTGAAACCATACTCAAGCCTCTTACCATCTTACAAAGGAACGGAAAGGAAAGTGAAGTCGTTCAGTCGCATCCGACTCTGTGCGACCCCATGGACTGTAGCCTACCAGGCTCCTCCGTCCATGGGATTTTCCAGGTAAGAGTACTGGAGTGGGTTGCCATTTCCTTCTCCAGGGGATCTTCCTGACCCAGGGATCGAAGCTGGGTCTCCCGCATTGCAGGCAGATTCATTACCAGCTGAGCCACCAGAGAAGCCACTTACCATCTTACAAGATGATGATAAAATAGTAGTGCCAGAAGGCCACCAGTTTAATCACTTAAATCAGTGATTTTATAACCACACTATAAAACATAGTGATTTAATGGTATTTGAAATATTGTTCATTGACACAATTTTTCTGCAGAAAAAGCACATGATTCTTTAAGATATATTTATACTCTGGAGCTAAAGAGTTCCATAATGTGAAAGTCTGATAAAATCCTATGTTCAGTTGCTCAGTTGTGTCCAACTCTTTGTGACCCCATGAACTGCAGCGCACCAGGCCTCCCTGTCCATCACCAACTCCTGGAGTTTAAGCAAACTCATGTCCATTGAGTCAGTGATGCCATCCAACCATCTCATCCTCTGTCGTCCCCTTCTCCTCCGGCCCTCAATCTTTCCCAGCATCAGGATCTTTTCCAATGAGTCAGCTCTTCGCATCAGGTGGCCAAAGTATTGGAGTTTCAGCTTCAACATCAGTCCTTCCAATGAACACCCAGGACTGATCTCCTTTAGGATGGACTGGTTGGATCTCCTTGCAGTCCAAGGGACTCTCAAGAGTCTTCTCCAACACCACAGTTCAAAAGCATCAATTCTTCTGCACTCAGCTTTCATTATAGTCCAACTCTCACATCCTTACATGACCACTGGAAAAACCATAGCCTTGACTAGATGGACCTTTGTTGACAAAGTGATGTCTCTGCTTTTGAATATGCTGTCTAGGTTGGTCATAATCTTCCTTCCAAGGAGTAAGCATCTTTTAATTTCATGGCTGCAATCACCATCTGCAGTGATTTTGGAGCCCCAAAAAATAAAGTTAGCCACTATTTCCACTGTTTCCCCATCTATATGTACATGACTTCATTTGTCACTTTGTATTTGGGCCAGATTTTGGCTGTACATTTCAGTTTGGTTAAGTTTGTCTTTTTCTCCCTCTCTATAATAATCTTGAGGGCAGAAGCTATGATTAAGCACTACTTGTGTTTCCCTAATGCCCAAGCAATCATTTAGGACACAGCATTTGTTTAATGTGTAAATCAAAGTGCATCTTAGTCCTGGTTCTAATTTTTGGCTTTGGAAGGCATTAACAACATTGTCTTTTGGGACTCGAACATAGAACCCCAATCCCTCCACTGCTTCCCACCAGCCATGCCCAGTCACCTGGAACTTAAGTTCTTGGTTAAGAAAGACAGACATTTTTTTTTCCTATTATCTGTTACTGTGACACTTGACTTAAGAGAGAGAAACAGGAGGGAGGGTAGAGAGAAGAGAGAGGAAGTGGGGGAAGGAGGCTGAAGAAAAGGAGGAAGGAAAAGAAAAGAAACTTTTTTTTCCTCTGTGAAGTGATACAGAAGAATTTTTCTTGGTTTCAGGACCTATTCTATTCTCACATATGGTCAGTTTCAGAGTCTGTTACTCTCAAGGATACTGGCCACATAGGAATGAAAGGATGTTTTTCATCTCCATTAGGTGCACAAAGAACTGCACATTTTAGTTTCTGCCATCATCTTTTCCTATTCTGCAATGAGGTTCTGAAGTCCCAGAGTTTTAAAAAAAAAAAAAAGGAACTTAAAGAGAGACATCATTTATAATATTATATATAATATATATTGATATATAACACAGTTTATGTGGTTTTGGTTGAAAATGATAATTTATTTTGCAGTCCACCTTGGTACTCAGAGAACACTGATTTCTTGGGCAAACTCCTCTGCCTCTCCTTGGCACATCCTCAATACAGACTTGGAAACACTGTGTCTGAGGTGTTTGAGGCAGTATGCAAACTTGCAGTGAACATCATCAGCAATGTCCAGATGGGTAAATTAGATTGACAGAATGAGAAAAGTTAGGTTTCTTCAGTATTTATTATAAGATTCTAGAACTGGAGACTGTTTCAAAGAATGAACCAAGTTTTTGGTTTTTAATTTGTAACTAGATTTCAAAGATGAAAAATGGCTATCAGATATGTTCAGTTCAGTTCAGTCGCTCAGTCGTGTCCGACTCTTTGCGACCCCATGAATCGCAGCACGCCAGGCCTCCCTGTCCATCACCAACCCCTGGAGTTCACTCAGACTCACATCCATTGAGTCGGTGATGCCATCCAGCCATTCATCCTCTGTCATCCCCTTCTCCTTCTGCCCCCAATCCCTCCCAGCATCAGATAAGTTAGTATCACTACTAACCTAGCAACTGCATGGGTTTCCTTCAGAATTTTCTTGTCCCTATGTGAACTTTTAAATACTATTCACTTTCCCAAAGTGGTTTTGGTTTTATCCCCTTGGTTTTATTCCCTTCCAAGAAGCTACCCTGCATGGTCTTTTGCTGCTTTTAATCTTCCTACTTCTTGTTTATATTACCAACAGGAAAAATTTACAAATATGTGGGGAATTTTTTAAAAACTGTATTTTAAAATAATTTTGGACTTTACATAAAAGCTACAAAAACAGTCCTGAAATCATGGAGAAGGCAATGGCACCCCACTCCAGTACTCTTGCCTGGAAAATCCCATGGACGGAGGAGCGTGGTAGGCTGCAGTCCATGGGGTGGCTAAGAGTTGGACACGACTGAGTGAATTCACTCTCACTTTTCACTTTCATGCATTGGAGAAGGAAATGGTAACCCACTCCAATGTTCTTGTCTGGAGAATCCCAGGGACGGGGGAGCCTGCTGGGCTGCCGTCTACGGGGTCACGCTGAGTCGGACACGACTGAAGTGAGTTAGCAGCAGCAGCAGCAGGCTCTCCCACATGTTACCTTTACCTTTGCATTCCTTCCTCCTCCCCTTTCTCTTTCTCTCCCTCCTACACACATATCCACATACACATACAAAAACACAACTTTTCCTTAAACATTCTTCAACTTAAAAGTTTCCCTGTAGATACTTCAGTGAAAGTTTCAGCACAAGAAATAATAAATATTGCCCTTCCTCCCTCCTATGTATAGTATATTCATAATGAATGACTGACATCACATTTTCCTGCTGAATTTAGACCTGTCCTAAGAATATTTTTCAACAGAGCACTACAGGTGGCCACCTCACATCAATCAGAAGCATACCTCAGGCCAGCACTCAGTTAAACTGTACAAGTGCGTCTACCTGAAGCATATCTGGGGCAATTGGAAGAATATGCTCTCAATTTCCTACCTTCCTATTGACTTAATGCCAGAAACCCTGTTCTTACAAAATCATCTTTTCAGTCGGAGTTTGGGCTCCATATGAAAAAATGAAAGGGTAACAGGAAGATTTTGGACCCTAGGTGGTATTCAGTAAATACATTTTGAATGTTAGCCACTTTCTACTACTGATATTTAAGCTGTATAGGGGCAAGGATGCTGGAAGCTAGTTTTAAGTGAGGAAGAGTAGAGAAGGCTATGCGGGAAAAGTAAATAATCTTTTAGCATTTTTTTTTTGTCTAAGAAAATATTTCTCCTTTGAGTTGTTAGTTTGCACTGTACACCATAATTTACAAAGCATTTTTACATATGCTATCTTCTTTTCTCAGTCATGGGGTTATGAGGTTACAACAATTAGACAGTGAATGTAACATTTGCAGCTATTTTACAGTATTTATAGCATTCATTTTTTTAAAGTACAGTATCTGCCTAGTAAATGTGGCTAATAATAATAGCCTTCTGCCTGATATTATACTCACTTGGCTAAAGAAGTAATAAATGGCCAAAGCTTTGCTATGACCATCATCATGTTATATTACATTTAGCATTTAAAATTCAGACAAACTCCTTTTGGGGATTTTATTTAATAGCAAAATCCATATATTGAAGTAAGTCTTGAAAAATACCCACTTGTTTTTCCTTTACTCTGGCTATGTTAAGAGTTTGCCAAGAACTACGGCTCTGACAAGTTGATGAAAGAGAATTTTAACTTTTATATTCTGCTTGTTAATTTGGAGTTTACTACTTCAGTTTTAAATTTTCTGTTTCCTTTATAAAGTAATACTTGTTCCAATTATTCCTTATTTGGAAGTTTTTAAAAGTTTGTTTGGAAAAGCCAGAATAAATATGTGAGAAGAAAGTCAGGATAACGAAGAGTTGAGATTTATAGTTTTTTTTTTTTCTATGTGTATTTTTGTCAGTGGAAGAAAATGAACTAGAATATGACAAGGATTATTTTGGTAGACACTGGACCCATAAGGATGAACCCACAAGTTTTCATGGGGATCAAACTTACATAAGGACTTAGAAATGGATTTTGAAATTTCCTCCACTCTGTCCAGTTCCCTCCCTCTAACCACCTTCCTTCAGCCTATGAAATTATACAGAAGTTAAACTGCCATCTCTACCATCTTGTATCCCGCTTCAAGATAATCTGGTACCAGAGGGAAATGACATTTGAATTTTCCATATCAGTATGCTTATGCATAATGAAACTATTTTCTTAGATGTCTGTGTTGGTATAATTTCTTTGGGTTATTATTTGAGTTGATTTTTATCAGCATAGTATTGTCCATTGCCTTGATCTATACTTCCAAGTGGAGTCTGATGAATATCCTGTGGGTCCTGGTAAGCATTTTTTGAACTTGTTCAGTTGCTCACTGGCAGTAATTTTTAATGGCCCTCCTTTCCAACCAACTTATGACTTACATTTATAAGTGAGATTAAAAAACACCAATTTCACGAAGATAGGAAACTTATTCAGTGAAGCAATTGACTACTTTTATTCTGTTGCAGTTGAAATGTCATCTGGATTCATACGTAAGAAGTGTTAGTCACTCAGTCGTGTTCAACTCTTTGCAACCCCAAGGACTATAGCCTACCAGACTCTTTTGTCTATAGAATTCTCCAGGCAAGAATGCTGGAGTGAGTAGCCCTTCCTTTCTCCAGAGGATGTCCCTGACCCAGGGATCAAACCCTGGTCTCCTGCATTTGCAGGCATGATGAGATTAGGAATTTTGGAGGAATTTTTAAGATCAAGAGATCTTAATGGTTGTCATGTATTGTATTAATGTAGTATTGTTGTTTAGTCATTAGGTTGTATCCATCTCTTTTGTGATCCCATGGACTGTAGCATGTCAAGCTCCTCTGTTCATAGCATTTTCCAGGCAAGAATACTGGAGTGGGTTGCCACTTCCTTCTCCAATATTAACATATACTATAGCTGTAAAGGGAATTTAAGAAGACAGTGAAAGAATTTCTTTAAACAGTATTCCTTCCAGTCACAATACAAAGCAATCTTTTTAGTGAGCCATAACTTTACTTGGCAATAGACAAGGAAAATCAACAGGCTTTGGAAGGTGGTGCCGGCACAAAATGGAATTGCCCAAACATTTTGATTTATTTAATAAACAAAATGAGCTCAGAATATTGTCATTAGCAGTCAATAAAATGAAAAACAAGGCTAAACTCACAAAAGGATACTACTGTCTGTGTTGGATGCTTTTAAATAATCCCAGCACAACTATCTTACCTTATTGGCATTAGCAAGCAGGTAGGTTAAAATGATTACTGTTAAGAGTCTGTAACACTTAAAGCCATGAACCACTAACTAAGCTTCCTAGGAGCTCTATCAAAGGCTTACATTGCTGAGTCGGAAATGGAGACACAGAGACAGAGCGATTTACGGTAGACTGAGACAAGGCCAGACTTCCCACTTTCCAAACTGGTTGTTCCGGATACTGTGGAGCAGCCAGCATAAACAGAGGAGATGCATTTCCATTTATACGTTAATTACCAAAGTCCAGATATCATTATGGGAATGCCCAGTAATTCCTCAGTATTAAGTGTTGTGTTACGTTTGTCTGATTTCAGTCTTACGACAAACTGATTCTGTTTGGATTTCACCCAGTATTCCTTAAGGAGAGATACACTGTTCCTTTTTAGTTTTTTTTTTTACATCTTTGAGTTGATTTTTTGTCAATAGGATCAAATAACTTGAAAAAATTATCTACATGAAACCCAGTGCCTTTTTGTAAGCAGAATTCTGTGCTACTTAAGTACACTAACTCCTCTGAGAACAAATAAAATAAGTGTATACTAAGAATGTCAAGTTGATTCTTGTTAGACTCATTTCCAAGTGTGTGAATCTATTTTCTCTCTCTTGACCTTATACATGAAATTAACTTTGCCCCAGCCAGAAATTTTAGTTGTTCCAATATCTATAGTAAATGTACATCTTTCCAAATCCTCACTCTTTGTTGGCTCTTAAAGACAGATGGAAACTCTGAATTGCAAATCATTTAACTATGTAAATGTCCACCCTGGACACTATTCCCCATCTCTGCTTCTAGAAATGTTTTCTAGAATAGAGATCAAGTAAATAAAACAAATTTAAATGACACAATCAAAAAATGGGCCAAAGAACTAAATAGACATTTCTCCAAAGAAGATATATGGATGGCTAACAAACACATGAAAAGATGCTCAACATCACTCATTATTAGAGAAATGCAAATCAAGACCACAATGAGGTACCATTTCACACCAGTCAGAATGGCTGCGATCCAAAAGTCTACAAGCAATAAATGCTGGAGAGAGTGTGGAGAAAAGGGACCCCTCTTACACTGTTGGTGGGAATGCAAACTAGTACAGCCACTATGGAGAACAGTGTGGAGATTCCTTAAAAAACTAGAAATAGAACTGCCTTATGACCCAGCAATCCCACTGCTGGGCATACACACTGAGGAAACCAGAATAGAAAGAGACACATGTACCCCAATGTTCATCGCAGCACTGTTTATAATAGCCAGGACATGGAAGCAACCTAGATGTCCATCAGCAGATGAATGGATAAGAAA
>SJYQ01095256.1:127844-160831 GCA_006410935.1 Redunca redunca
CGACTGGCGATTCGTTTCTTACTTGATAGTATACATGTTTCAATGCCATTCTCCCATCTCATCCCACCCTCTCCCTCTCTCTCTCCCCCAGAGTCCAAAAGTTCACTCTATAGATCTGAGTCTCTTTTGTTTTCTCGCATACAGGGTCATCATCCCCATCTTTCTAAATTCCATATATATGCGTTAGGATACTATATTGGTGTTTTTCTTTCTGGCTTGCTTCACTCTGTATGATCGGCTCCAGTTCCTGACACATATTTTAGAAAGTACATAAAATACAAGAGAAAGATGGAGGGACCAAAAAGTGATTACATTACCCTGAGGCCACTAGTGTAACATTTTTGTCTTAAAGTATTTTTCTCCTGTAATTTTTCCTTTGCATTGTTGAAGTTACACCTTATATTTTACTCTTTGTAGCTCTTTTTTTTTTTTTTTTTTTTTTNTTTTTTTTTTTTTTTTGCTGGACATCGTATTATAAGCCTTTCCTATATGATCTTTCTAAACTTAATTTTTATTGCCTGAAAAATACTCAGTTTTCTGTGCATTTCCCTAATACTGGATAGTTAACTTGTTTCTTATATTTTTGTTGTAATGATTAATATTTCCTTAATAATTCCTAGGCAGGCAGAATAATTGTCATTCCTCTTGCAACATGATTTTCCAATTCTTCATTCCTTTTTCTTTTGTCAGACTGAATATTTGAGTAGTTTGTTTTTCTTTAAAGGGTGCATGAATACTGTTTTCTGATCTCTTGCAGAGGGGAAAAGAGTAGGTAAGCATCTGCGTGACCACACATTATAGATCTCAGACTGAATCCCAGCTCCATCAGTTTCCAATTGCGTGAAGCTGACAAGTTACAGATCCTCTTTGAGTTGCAATCTGAAGATGATGATATCCATCAAAGTTTTTGTGAAAATTAGGTGAAATACATAGACACACACACATGATGAACTAGTGCTTTACTAAAAACTAGCTATTATTTTGTATGCAATATGATTATTGTTAGAATTCTTTAAAACTTTACAACAAAAATTCAAACTGTGAATACTTTTATCAAAATAAAACCTCCACTACCTTTAAAAAGCACTGCTACTAGGATTCCTCCTATTTCTGACATCGGTCACAGGGCTTTACTTATGGTACCTATGCTTATTTCCCAGAATTCAATACATAATCTCCAGCTGCTTTTTATCTGAGCAGTGAATTCTGACATTGTATAACCAGCCTAGAAAGATGCTATTACTGAAGAATGGTAATGGGAATCATTCTGATAAGTTTAGAGAAGCCATATATACAGACTGTTAGGTGGGACCAATGTCAAGTTTTAGCTGATTGCAAGAATAACATCTCTGAATCAGAAGATGGACAATGGGAAAAGAAAAAAAAATTTTTTCCCTAGTTTTAGAGGAACCTAGGTACAACATTGGTTATGTTTTAAATTGCCTCCAACAAAATTTTAACTTCTAGACAATAATTATAAATTCTAGTGATATTTGACTGTAAGCCTGAACTTTCATTATAGTAGTTTTGCTTTTATTCTGTATTAAAATATGGGATGGGGACTTCCCTCATAGCTCAGTTGGTAAAGAATCTACTTGCGATGCAGGAGACCCAGGTTCAACCCCTGGGTCAGGAAGATCCCCTGGGGAAGGAAATGGCAACCAGCTCCAGTATTCTTGCCTGGAGAATCACATGAACAGAGGAGCCTGGCAGGCTATAGTCCATGGGGTCTCAAGAATCAGCATGACTTAGTGACTAAACCACCACCAGCACAATATGGGATGGGCCTTCCCTGATGGTTGTGAAGAACAGGGAAGCCTGGCGTGCTGCGGTTCATGGAGTCACAAAGAGCTGGACATGACTTAGCCACTTAACAACAACAGTATAGAATGGGGCTTTCCTGATGGCTCAGCGGTAAAGAATCCACTTGCCAATGCAGGAGACTCAGGTTCTATCCCTGGGTCAGGAAGATCCCCTGGAGAAGGAAATGGCATGTTCTTACTTGGGAAATCCCCTGGACAGAGGAGGTTGGTGGACTACACACAGTCCATGGGGTTGCGAAAGAGCCAGATAGACTTAGCAACTAAACAATGACAACAACAAAAATAGGATAAGCTGTTGACGTTTAACTTCAGAAAATTCAAGGATTTTATTTCAATTGGAATTATGTATTTTCTTTAATAGACAGATACCAATAGATATTAATAGAGAGCTTTATTAAGAAGATTGACACCCAAAGGAAAAGAAATGATTTGGCATCATCTTTGCTAATTCTATGGCACACACTTATATAAAATCCAGCTATTATGTAGTATAACATGAAAAATGAAAGTGCTGTCACTTAGTCGTGTCCAACTTTTTGCAACTCCGTGGACTATAGCCTACCAGGCTCCTCCATCCATGGGATTTCCCAGGCAAGAATACTGGAGTGGGTTGCCATTTCCTTCTCCAGATGATCTTCCCGACCCAGGGATCAAACCTGGGTCTTCCACATTGCTGGCAGACTACTGTCCGAGCTGCCAGGGAAGCAATATAACATGTGTGAATGCAAATATTTTGTTTCTTTTTTATCACCTGAATTTATAGTTTATTTATAGAACCAAATCCAAATAGATCATTGACTATTTCTTGAAAATGAACAGTAGTTTAGAGGCTAGTATATTAGGCAAGCATCATCGCATCTTAGGGTATCTCTGTAGTGGTTTATGGGTATTAAGTAAATTTTATCATAGGCATCATTCTTATTTCAAATTTATAAAAAAAAAGGGCATATATATTTATAAAACTGTAATTGCTTCATAGATGAAATTTTCAGTGTAATATTAGGATAAGGCATCATCTGAGTAAAAATAGTAACACTTCATATTATTATGAATCTGGGTGTCTAGACATGTCCTGATGAATTCATCATGTGCCATCTGTTCAATAAATCTTGCCACCAGCACTTATTTTTTGCCAATGGGTATTGTAGGTTTCTATCCATATTTGTTTGATTCTTTCTATTATTGATTTTTCTACATGGTTACGGACAACATTATGATGTAAAACATAGGGGCAAATGAAGTCCTGTATTTTAAAAACACATTTTAAAACTATAGGAAAATTGGACCCAAGTATGCCTGCATTGCCTTGACTGTTTTCTTTTCCATCCTTTTCACCTTATGTGATAAGAATTAAGTAAAATGAACCATCCTGTTCCCAGTAGCTCTTTTTAAATGTGGTGACCCATCTGTTGCCATATGCCAGGCATCTGTTTTTATCACCCTCATTTGTGATCTTTCAAAGCTAGAAGTGATGAATTAACATTGAGTGTATGCTAATTTTTCTACTATAAGAGAACAGCTATTTGCAAACCATTTAATTTGGCCTCAGTGATTTTTCAGGTGGAACAGAATATGCAAGGATAAGAATAGAAATTAACAATATATTTTTATTCTCAGTTACCTTTTTGAATAGGTGTGTAAGTTTTAGTTTATAATACTTCCATGGCTCCAATTTTTCAACAGCAAAATGTGAGATGGGATTCTTGGTTCTAAGATATATGTTAAATTTAGATCAAAGAAATATAACATCAAATATAATAGTATCAAATAGTTCATGAATCCTTATTCAAATCAGCGCCTGTTTAATTCAAGTAGATTTCTTTAAAAAAATGATTCATTTTTATCCAGTCTTAAACTATCATCAAAAGGTGTGGATGGTCTGTTAAAGGCTAATACTACAGACCAGACCATAATTTAACATATCTCAGCTTTTTAGTGTTGTGGAAATATCAATGAATTGAAACTAGAAGATAGAGGTGTCAGTACTATTTCTGCCACTAAGAGGTAATACGGTGTGGGGCAAGTCATCAATCTTAAGTTGACATACAGGTCTCATAGAATATGGTAGCCTGATTTAATTATTAACTGTGGTTTCTTTTACCACTAGCAATCTGGGATTCTTATTCCTGTCTTTAAGGTATATACTTTTTGGTTTCATGGAATTAATCATGCATTTAATTTTTCCTTGTGTACATGTAATTCTGAAGTATAATAGGTATCAATGATATTAGATAGTTTGATTGAAATGTCAGTGACTTTAAAAATGAAAATAAAAATGACTTAACTCACATGTATCATGCAGATTTTCTATCCTGAAACCATAGTATAATCTTTTTGAGCAAGGGAACAACCAGATTTTTATTGGAAACAAATTCAGTCAGTTTCATTGACCTGCTAAATTACCTTGAATTTCAGCATCCTCAAATGTGGTAGACTTTTTAGAAATAATTCAGGATGTCAAATTTTTTCAAATGCTTTTTCTGCATCAATTGAGATGACCATGTGGCTTTTGTCCTTCTGTCTGCTACTGTGGTATATTTAATTGATTTTCCTATGTTTGAATCATCTTTGCATTCCAGGAATAAATCCTACTTGGTCATAGGCCCTTTTAATTTGTATTTTAATTCTATTTGCTAGCATTTTGTTGTGGATTTTTGCATCAGTGTTAATCAGGGCTATTAGGGCTATAGTTTTCATATTATATAGTGTCTTTGGTTTTAGAATCAGGGTAATGCTGCCTCATAAAATGACTAAGGAAGTACTTCCTCCTTTTCAAGTTTTTTGGAAGAGTTTGAGAAGGATTGTACTTAATTCTTTAAATGTTTGGTAGAATTCTCCAGTAAAGCTGTCTGGTTCCGGTCTTTTCTTTGACTGATAATCCAACTTTCCTACTAATTTATAAGAGAGAAAAAAAGTTCCTGTCCCTCTCAGGTGCCCTAACTGGGTCTGAAAATTAAACTGACAAAGACAAATTAACCGGAGGAAAGCATGCAAATTTATTTAATATAAAGTTTATATAACACAGGAGTCTGCATAAGGAAATAAACATCTGAAGAAAAGATTAAAACTATTTTATGTTGGGTTAGCTGAAGAATGGACACTCATGGAGAAGTAGCATAGGCTGAAGAGTATGAGCTCAGTATAGTGAACTGGAGGAAATTTAACAAGGCCTATTTGTTCAGATTCTTTTTAGCATACCCTTGGGTTTGAAAGACAGGGAAGGTACTTCTCACCTGACAGTTTTAGCATATGTTTCAGGAGAAGAATGTGGGAAGGTGGTCAGAGTGACCTTCCTGCCTCTGCTATCTTCTCAAACTCCTTCAGCTTGAAATATTCAATATACCAAAGTGACTTTTTCTTAGAGGTAGCCTGTCATGAATAGGTCTTTTTAGGTTGTCTTATTTATTTATGATTCGGTCTTGGTAGGTTTTCTAGAAATGTAGCCATTTCCACTAGGTATCCAATTTGTTGGTGTATAATTGTTTATAGTAGTCTCAAAATCTTTTTTGTTTCTGTGGCTTCAGTTTTCATGTCTCCTCTTTTATTTCTAATTTTTCTTATTTAAGTATTTTTCTCTTTTTTCCTTAGTCTAGCTAAGTGTTTGCCAATTTTTTTAATCTTTTAGAAGAGGGACTCTTAGCTTCATTGATTTCTTTTTTTTTTTAATCACTTTTGCCATCTCTTTTCTATTTATTTCTGTTCTTTTTTTTTTAATTTCCTTCATTTTGCTAGTTTTCAGTTTAGTTCTTTCTATGGTTCCTTGAGGTATATAACATCAGGTTGTTGATTTGAGACTTTTTTTTCTTTTCTAAGTCGGTGTTTACTGCTGCAAACTTCAGGAGTTAATTACACTTTGTTGAGCACCACTGGGCCAGGCTCTATGTTATGTATATATATTATTTCATGCAGTTCTTCCAGCCATACCAATACAGTAATCTAATGGGTAACATATACCATTTTATGGATTAAAATTTTGGTGCAGAGAAAATATTAAATAGCATGTCTCACTGACAAAACCTAAGAGCTAATTAATGGAATAACTGGATTTTATACCTGAACTTTCAAGATCCAAACTCTAGTTCTTTCTGGGATACCAAACTGCCTGGGATACCATTTTCCTACCTGTTTGAGACTGGAAGTTCATAAAGAAAAGAAATGCCCAAATATACTAAGTCAAAAAGGAAAATACAAAATAAAGCAAAAATGTCTACTTCTCTTAGTTTATTTAGAGGAAAGAGGTAAAGTCTTTGTGTAAAATGGTATTGCCAATGTGTGAGCAAGAATCTGTTAAGATCATTTGAATGTCTGGTATCTTTGTAATTTTCACATTGAAAAATAAATTATTTCTGAACAGCAGTCTCTCTTGAGAAGCTTAAACAGAAACTGATACCTCTTAATTTGGACTAATCATAAAATTAAGGTGTAAAAGCAACTGAATCTATTTAGGCCTTTTATTAATACATAGAGATAAGGATCAGATTCTTACCCTTGGTACGAAAAATTTCCCCAGTGAGTTGCATAAGCTGAGAATGTGATTTCTTAATTATGATAATCACATTGCTATTCCACACAGCATCTTTTTTCCAAGACCATCTAACAACTTTACCAGCTAGCAGAGTCTCTAATGTAGCCTCAGGATATTATTTTGAAAGTGGTTAAATATATAAATGATAGCTAAAGCTGTCAAGAAACTGGATCACAATGAAATGAACCAGGTGTCACTGTATATCTGAGGAATCTATATCCTTGTTTATAGCATGGAGTATCAGACATTTCTTCTTCTAAAGGGAAACAGAAATTCTCAATTATCACTCCTTTTAAGAAATATTTACTGCATTAACTTCATTAAACTGCTGTAAGGATGCAATTTCAAAATGAAATCTTGCTTGTTCTCCAGAACACTTTAAATGCACTCATTTAAAACATAAAGATTGTTTAGCAATTTAAAACATAGTTTGTTTAGTAATTAAGTTAGAAACAATGTTATTGCATCTGAAAGGCATGTAACAAACTTCCTTTGTAGTCACACAAAAAAAAGCAGCATAAACATAGACTTCAGAGAAATTTAAATATGTCCCTAAATAGGGAGAACAAGGCAAAACTCAAGAGGAAATGCATATTTCTTATGAGAATTTTAAGAACAGTAAGACTGGGTTTATGGGGAGGAAATCAGAGATCAGAATAAGAATTTGGAGTCAAGACCTCTGGGCCTTTCTGTCACTTCACCCACATCTTTGCTTCTGATTGAAAAACAGAAAACAGCCTTGCTTCACATGTACAGACAGACTTTTATTTATTTATTTTTTTAATGCTCAACCCAGTTCCTCCTAAACATGAATCTATCATTTTGCATTCAGGAGCATGAACTAGTAGGTTATTTAGTTTGGCAAATTAGTCCTAGAAGGAGTTTGCATCCATCCACAAAAAGAAAAGGAAATACAAATTGGCAAAATGGTTGTCTGAAGAGGCCTTACAAATAGCTGAGAAAAAAGACGTGAAAGGCAAAGGAGAAAAGGAAAGATATACCTATCTGAATGCAGAGTTCCAAAGAATACATAAAAAGCCCTCCTAAGTGAACAAAGTAAGAGAGTTCCAGAAAAACATCTATTTCTTCTTTATTGACTATGCCAAAGCCTTTGACTGTGTGGATCACAACAAACTGTGGAAAATTCTGAGAGAGATGGGAATACCAGACCACCTGACCTGCCTCTTGAGAAATCTGTATGCAGGTCAGGAAGCAACAATTAGAACTGGACATGGAACAACAGACTGGTTCCTAATAGGAAAAGGAGTACGTCAAGGCTGTATATTGTCACCCTGCTTATTTAACTTGTATGCAGAGTACATCATGAGAAACACTGGGCTGGAAGAAGCACAAGCTGGAATCAAGATTGCCAGGGGAAATATCAATAACCTCAGATATGCAGATGACACCACCCTTATGGCAGAAAGTGAAGAGGAACTCAAAAGCCTCTTGATGAAAGTGAAAGAGGAGAGTGAACAAGTTGGCTTAAAGCTCAACATTCAGAAAACGAAGATCATGGCATCTGGTCCCATCACTTCATGCAAAATAGATGGGGAAACAGTGGAAACAGTGTCAGACTTTACTTTTGGGGGCTCCAAAATCACTGCAGATGATGATTGCAGCCATTAAATTAAAAGATACTTACTCCTTGGAAGGAAAGTTATGACCAACCTAGATAGCATATTCAAAAGCAGAGACATTACTTTTCCAACAAAGGTCCGTCTAGTCAAGGCTATGGTCTTTCCAGTAGTCATGGATGTGAGTTGGACTGTGAAGAAAGCTGAGCACTGAAGAATTGATGCTTTTGAACTGTGGTGTTGGAGAAGACTCTTGAGAGTCTCATGGACTGCAAGGAGATACAACCAGTCCCTTCTAAAGGAGATCAGTCCTGGGCGTTCTTTGGAAGGAATGATGCTAAAGCTGAAACTCCAGTACTTTGGCCATCTCATGCCAAGAGTTGATTCATTGGAAAAGACTCTGATGCTGGGAGGGATTGAGGGCAGGAGGAAAAGGGGACAGCAGAGGCTAAGATGGCCGCTTGGCATCACTCAATCAATGGACGTGAGTTTGAGTGAACTCCAGGAGTTGGTGATGGACAGGGAGGCCTGGCGTGCTGCGATTCATAGGGTCGCAAAGAGTCGGACACAACTGAGTGACTGAACTGAATGAACAATACAAAGAAATATAAGAAAACAGTAGTATCAGAAAGACTAGAGATCTCTTCAAGAAAAGATTAGAGACACCAAAGGAACATTTCATGCAAAGATGGGTGCAATAAAGTACAGAAATGGTATATACCAAACAGAAGCAGACGATATTAAGAAGAGGTGGCAATAATACACAGAACTATACAAAACAGATCTTAATGACCCAGATAACCATGGTGGCGTGATCACTCATGTCGAGCCAGATTTCCTGAAGTGCAAAGTCAAGTGGGACCTAGGAACCATCACAGTGAACAAAGCTAGTGAAGATGATGGAATTCCAGCTGAGCTATTTCAAATCCTGAAAGATGATGCTGTGAAAGTGCTGTACTCAGTATGCCAGCAAATTTGGAAAACTCAACAATGCTGACAGGACTGGAAAGGTCAGTTTTCATTCCAATTCCAAAGAAAGGCAATGCCAAATATTGTTCAAACTACCTTACAATTGTACTCATCTCACATGCTAGCAAAGTAATGCTCAAAATTCTCCAAGCTAGGTTTCAACATTATATGAACCGTGAACATCCAGATGTTCAAGCTGGATTTAGAAAAGGCAGAGGAACCAGAAATGAAATTGTCAATATCTGCTGGATTGTCGATAAAGCAAGAGAGTTCCATAAAAACATCTACTTCTGCTTCATTGACTGTGCTAAAACATTTGACTGTGTGGATCACAACAAAGTGTGGAAAGTTCTTAAAGAGGTGGGAATACCAGACCACCTCACCTGGCTCCCGAGAAACCTGTATGCAGGTAAAGAAGCAATAGCTAGAACTGGACATGGAACAAAGGACTGGTTCAAAATTGGGAAAGGAGAACATCAAGGCTGTATATTATTCCCCTTCTTATTTAACTTCTGTACAGAATACATCATATGAAATGTCAGGCTGGATGAAGCTCAGCTGGAATCAAGATTGTCAGGAGAGATATCAATAACCTCAGATATGCAGATGACAATCACCCTTATGGCAGAAAGTAAAGAGGAACTAAAGAGCCTCTTGATGAAGGTGAAAGAGGAGAGAGAAAAAGGTGGCTTAAAACTCAACGTTCAAAAAATGAAGATCATGACTTCTGATCCCATCACTTCATAGCAAATTAGATAGGGAAACAATGGCAACAGTGACAGACTTCATTTTGGGGGGCTCCAAAATCACTGCAGATGGTGACTGCAGCCATGACATTAAAAGATGTGTGCTCCTTGGAAGAAAAGCTATGACCAACTTAGACAGCATATTTGGAGAAGGCAATGGCAACCCACTCCAATACTCCTGCCCGGAAAATCCCATAGACAGAGGAGCCTGGTGGGCTGCAGTCCATGGGGTCGCTAAGAGTCGGGCACGACTGAGCAACTTCAGTTTCACTTTTCACTTTCATGCATTGGAGAAGGAAATGGCAACCCACTCCAGTGTTCTTGCCTGGAGAATCCCAGGGATGGGGGAGCCTGGTGGGCTGCCATCTATGGGGTCGCACAGAGTTGAACACAACTGAAGTGACTTAGCAGACTGCATATTAAAAAGCAGAGACATTACTTTGCCAACAAAGGTCTGTATAGGCAAAGCTATGGTTTTTCCAGTAGTCATGTATAGATGTGAGAGTTGGACCATAAAGAAGGGTGAGCACCAAAGAACTAGTGCTTTCAAACTGTGGTGTTGAAGAAGATTCTTGAGAGTCCCTTGGACTGTAAGGAGATCAAACCAGTCAATCCTAAATGAAATCAGTCCTGAATATTCATTGGAAGCACTGACGCTTAAGTTGAAACTCCAATATTTTGGCCATCTGATGCAAAGAGCCAACTCATTAGAAAAGACCCTGATTCTAGGAAAGATGGAAGGCAGGAGGAAAAGGGGACGACAGAGAATGAGATGGTTGGATGGCATCAATCGACTCAATGGACAAGAGTTTGAACAAGATCTGGGAGATGGTGAAGGACAAGGGAAGCCGTGTGTGCTGCAGCCCATGGGGTCGCAAGGAATTAGACATGACTGAGCAACTGAACAAGAAGAAAAGGATGCACACAATAAAGCTTTCTGGTGTCAGTTTAAGCTCCAGTCCTAGCTAATGTCGCTACAGGGCCAAATTGTTTTCTGTAATGTCTTTTGTTGCTGCAACTAGTAAAATTTTGCCTGTACTAAAAATAGGCCTGAGATACTAATGAAGCCCTCTGAAGCTCTCTTGAGGGCAGCTAGATTTAGTAACCCACAGCACAGCAGTGAGGTGAGACTCTGATTGAGAGCTTCTGTTTAAGAGAATGTGGTGAACTCCTCTAAGGCATGAACTATCACAGCATCTTATCCCTGCCCAGCACTCCAGACTCCCTTCATGATATGCTTTCAAACTACATTCCCACTCCAACCACATTCTTTACCCTCAGGTCCTCTGGTTGCCTTTCCACTGCCTGAGCAGGAAGTGAACTTACACATATCTAGACCTTTGCCTATTTTCCTCATTACAGGCTCCAATTATAATGTCCTTCCTGACCTCTACCCATCTCTCCATCCAAATCCATCTTGTTTTTCATTAGGCAACTGAAACACGTCCTCTTTTTCCAAAGAAAATTAATACATACTTATTCTCTGCTATATTACCATATACATATGGACCTGTTTTTTCCATTCTCACTCATTTCTTCATTCAACATACATTTATAGATTTGGCATGTACTAATCATCCCAGTAAGAAACTAGGATGAATGGACAGGACAGACCCACTGCGCTGAAGGAGGCCTTGCTTACTACTCCCTTGTCATTAGTCTCCATATTCGATTGTTACCACTAAGTTTGTTGCTGCCATGTCTTGAAAAATTCTCTATCTTGAAAGATCCCCTTGTTCCTGTATAAACTCTTTGTACTAATGTAGTCATCTACCAGAATCAAACTGTGGGATCATCCTGACAGCGTTCATCAGACAAATGGGGGAACTTCTAATTTCCTTTGCAAAATGTATACTGGTAATTTACTATTAACATGTTACATTTGAGAATCAAGACAATTTAGGGCTGAAAGGAATCTAATAGGGAAATGGAGTCATGGGAAGATTAGATGACTTGTTACAAGTTAAGTTACTAATGGAACCAAGACTAGACTCAAAGTTTTAGGTTTTCTTGCTATCCTCACTGAACTCCACCATCAATGGGTAATTGAATCACAGGACATTACTAGTATCAATAAGTAACAACTCAGCCATCACCTCTGTTTTAAAAGCATTGTATGTTATTTCTTCCAGAAATAGATGTGTAGATATAAACATGACAAACTATATCACTGTTCAAAGAAGAACAAATTCTTACACATCCAGGTGAAATCATCTAATTAGAGTAAAATTCTAGGAGAGTACTAAATTGGGAAAATGAATATAGCATTTGAAGCAATGTTAAAGAGCTAACAAATTTCATTTAAAATAAAGCAAACACAATAATTTTTCAAAATAATATCATGCAAAGGTACAGTTTAAACATTTGAGTTTCTAAAACACTAAAGATAGAAGCACATAAATTTAATTACTGATAATCTTTGGGGACAGAGATATCATTAAGCTATTTGTGGAAAATGTAAAGCGCTCAGTAAAATGAAGAGCACTGGATCATCACAATACTAGATATATGCTAAATCACAGATAATCAGAGAGAGAGGAAGCCAGCCAAAATGAAGAGCTAATCCATTCCTTCTGGAATTCACCTTGACGCACCCAGAAGAAACAAAGCTTATGGAGTATTACGTAAAGTATTAAATTCAGAGTGTGTATGTTCTTTTATACAACAAAGGCAACTTTTAATGGAATAAATTGGAGATTAAAAGTGATTAAAGATAAAAAGGAGTTAAAGACTTAGTGATACATACTTAACAGAAACTTTTGTCACAGCAAAGTCACATTTTTCAGTTCCTTAACATACATCATCTGTGCTGTATATACTTTCCTGGACCCATCTGCATTTATGCCTTTTCTAAGTAGATTTCTGGTAGTGGCTCTGTTTGAGCCTACCAAAGCACATTATTCCAAAAATAAATAAATAAAATAAAGGGGGAAAAAATGACTCATACATACCTAAAGCAAGCATATGCTAAAGTGTCTTTAGCCCTTTAATGAGGGGAAACTATAAAGATGGAAAAGGTGGATAAAGGAAGAATAGAGGCACAGAGATCAAATAAGTCCCTGAAAAAAAATACTGAGTTAAATTCATTAGGATGTTTGTTTTTTGTTTTGTTTTGTTTTTTGGTTTAATACCTGTAAGAGTAGGACCCTGGCAGCCACTGCTTAAATCCAGTTCACATGTTTTTGTAAATACTTTTATTGGAACACACGCTTGTTCAGTCATTTACTGTGCCTGCTGTCTAGCAAATGGGGACTTTGCAAAGCCCATAAAGAACAGCTTGGGCGTAAAAGATATTTTAAAAATTTCCCCCTGAATTTAGGGTCTTATCTTGGGAAGGTAAAATTAAAAGGGTTAAAGTATTATTAGCATATATTTAGTTGTTTGATTAAAACACTAGCATTATGTGCTTGGAAATAATGAATGGTCATTGTTTGGCATTAAGAATGCGACACAATTTTAAGTAATTCTTTAAGTAACTTGTTTTTTTTTTCAAGGACAAGCCAAAATCAGCACAAAGAATGGAAAATTTTCAGGTTAGATAACGCATCTCTACTATCTGGGCAGATAACAGAAGGATTTTATCTTCTGTTTTACAGAACATTTTACTGTCTCTTACTAAGAGCAAACTAAATTCTACACCAATTTTTCATTCCAACAGAAGAGGGCAAAAAAGCAACTTTCAGCTTTGCATTGGTAATGTAGTATTTTATCCATAAACTCCTTTAAAAATTTGTTTCCTAACATATTGACTAAATGTCTTTGATAACTAAACTGTTTAACATTTAATGAAATTTATTGTTATTCATTATTTTAAACCTATTTTTCTTTTAATAAAATTTAGATTTAAAAATTTTATCTCCTAATAAAGCCATCAAAACTGAGCAAATGTTACCAACAGTTTTACACATTACATTACTTTTTTCCCATATAATTCTTTGTGTGTTATTCACTCAGTCATTTCTGACTCTTTGCAACCCTATAGACTATATATGCCCTCCAGGCTCCTCTGTCCCTGGAATTCTCCAGGCAAGAATACTGGAGTGCTAGCCATTTCCTTCTCCAGGGGATCTTCCTGACTCAGGGACCAAACCTGGGTCTCCTGCATTGCAGGCAGATTCTTTACTATCTGAACCACCAGGGAAACCTTTGTAGATATGATATTTAAAGGCAAATAATTTTGGAATTTTTGGTATAGTCAGTTTTCAATTTCAATTCAAGCTCTGTTCTTTACTATCTCCTTTCACATTCAGGAACAAACCACTTTTACTGAGAACAAAAATACTCTTCTTTTTTGACAAGCAAAAGTATATTTTAGTTATAGTTCTTTGCCATGATTATTTCTAGTCTAGTCTGAACCACCTATATAAGCCATAAGTTGTAATCAAACTTACTAACCTTTCAGAGAAAAACTGGAGAGTAACCACTATCATATACAAGCGTTAAGGGGACCAGCAAAGCTTACACAACTAATTTATAAGATCTTCACAGCCAAGTATACACCTTTAACACTTTTCTGGATGCAAAAATCTGTTTATTAAAATGACCCAAAGATTCAGCCACTCTGTTAATAAAAAGCAATGATACACATAACAATTGGTGACACATCTGAAAATTCTATTTTCCTTAGAAATTATTTATAACCATACATTTTAATATATTAACTTGATTTATATTAGTTTAAGTTCTACAATATCCTCCAAATTATGTTTTAACTGACAGAACAGAACACAATTACTGTTGAATAAAAAAGATTAAGAATTATAACTTAATATTGTTTTTGTTCAGTTGCTAAGTTGTTTCCAACTCTGCAACCACAAGGATTGTAGCACACCAGGCTTCTCTGTCCAGCACTATCTCCCTGAGTTTGCTCATACTCATGTCCATCAAGTCAGTGATGCCATCCAACCATCTCATCCTCTGTCACCTCCTCCTCTTGTCCTCAGTTTTTCCCAGCCTCAGGGTCTTTTCCACTGAGTCAGCTCTTTGCATCAGGGACAAAGTATTGGAGCTTCAGCTTCAGAATCAGCCCTTCCAATGAACAGTCAGGATTGATTTCCTTTAGGATTGACTGATTTGACATCCTTTCTGTCCAAGCGACTCTCAAGAGACTTCTCTGGAACAACAGTTCCAAAGCCTCAGTCCTTCAGCGCTCAGCCTTCTTTATGTTCCAGCTCTCACATCCATACATGACTTCTGGAAAACCTACAGCTTTGACTATATGGACCTTTGTTGGCAAAGTGATGTCTCAACTTTTTAGTATACTATCTAGGTTTGTCACAGCTGTTCTTCCAAGGAGCAAGCACTTTTTAATTTCATGGCTGCAGTCACCATCCTCATTGATTTTGGAGCCCAAGAAAATATAGTTGAATACATAATTGCATATTTTTTTAATCTCAATATATGGAAGAAACTTTAGCTTATTTTAACAGTAAACCAGTTAAAGGAATTCAGGAAGTTAGCATTAACTAGTCTCTTCATTAGATAATAAATCCAAATCTTAAACAAGACAAATTAATTTACATGTTTAGTCTCCGTATTGAAAAAAGCAACGAAAAGACATTTAGTTTTTTATAACCTAAATTTACCAAACCAATCCATGTCTAAAAAGTCACTTTGATGTTTCTAAGCTAACATTGTGAAAGAATTTTTTTCCCTTAAAAATGTCAGTACATTCAAAAAATTAAAGTTCAATTTACATTCTTGAAATTCTGAGAATATTAAATTTTCCAAGTATCTATTAGTATCTCTAACGAGAAAATTCTCTTTTTTCCTAAGACACTATAACTTAATTTATTTTAGAAGTAGGGAAATATTTCATTTTCTTATCTATGTGCAGTAAAAGGTTTTTCTCAAATACACAGCCACCAACAGGACTTAAAACTTCAGTTCTACCACCGTAGGTACAGGACACTAGAAAACACAAAAGACTCAAAATGTTTTTCTCCTACTCAGTGGAAATAATATTTTCTACATGGATTTGAGCACAACAAAAGATAAACAATATAGACCAACTGACCAAACTCTGTGTCATCTCTCGCGCAACAGAGAATAGATTCCCATCATCCTATAGAGATCCCAAGTGAATACATCATGAAACCAGATTGCCAGTTAGAGCTACCCCAAACAGGAAATCACTTATAGATTTTGGGACTTGACTGGCCTGTTGGTTCAGTGTACGGGTTCCTGAAATTGACTGGTTTTGCATACTTTTTTTTTTTTTTTTTTTTTTCAATACAGGAGGGTTCAGTACCCAGTTGAGAAAATGGATATTACCTAAACATTGAGTTAACCAAAACTGGTAACTATTAGCCAAGGATCCAAAACAATAATAATGAAACAAGCAAACCAGAATAAAAGGCACCAAATCAGAAGAAAATGGAGAGTCAGAATTTCACTCCAGAGGTCACTTCTTTGGAACTGTTTCACCAGTTCCAGCAGGCAGGCATACTATGAATTTTGACAGCAACCTCCAACCCTATCAAAGTGTAATTTTTTAGTAGTTGAAAACATGGTTCTCATACAAGCATAGAGGGAGCACTTGACGACAATTTATTTAGCTTATTTAATGAAAAAAGCAGCAAGATGATACAGCTGGCCCAAAAGAGAATTAGACTTTATGTAATTTCTCAGGAAAGACATATGAAATAATTGGTTTAGAGACAAAGCCATTTAACATCAAACAGGACAATAAAACCATAACTTTGAGATGTTTTTCTTTCCACTGGGCCAAAATCATTTTCAGGTCTTCAAAACACAAATCTACATGTCAACTTACAAATTCATAAGTCTGAGCCAAATTAGCAGTAAATTACAGGTTATACAAGCATATCTCTCCATTGGTAATTAAATTATGCTTTAGTAAGCCTCTTAGGCTATGCTTCAACACATTGCCGAAGAAATTTTTAAACTCTTTGAGCTCATGAATCCTTTCCTTAGCTGTGTCCAGTCTACTGATACATTCATCACAAGCATTCATCATTTATATTGCAGTGTTTCTGACTTATAGCATTTCCCTTTGTTTGTCCAAATGTTGTCTCTCTGCTTCACATGACACACCTATTCTTGCATGTTGTCTACTTTCTATATTAGATTCTTTATCAAACTAATCATACTTACTTAAAATTCCCAGTCTAATAATATCAAAATCTGTACCATATCTGAGTCTGGTTCTGATGCATGACTTGTCTCTTCAGACTTTTTGCTTTTCAGAATGTCCTGTAATTTTTTGTTGCAAGCTGTGTATGATATAAAAGGAACTGAGAGAGACCTGAGATGTGAGGTTTTATATTTATCTGAATAGGAGTTAAATTGTGTTTACTGTTAGCTGTAGGTGTCAGAGACTAATATTTCCTCTAGTATCTTTCTTTTTTGGTCTTTTTTTGTTTTTCCCCTTTGGATTTTCCTAGAGACTCCTTAAATAGAGTCTGAGGCCTGTGGGACTTACAGCTGCAGTCCCTGTTATTTTCAGGAGCCCTGTTGACATGGTGTATGGTGTAGGGATTCCCTGGTGGCTCAAAGGTTAAAGTGTCTGCCTGGAATGCGGGAGAACCGGTTCGATCCCTGGGTTGGGAAGATCCCCTGGAAAAGGAAATGGCAACCCACTCCACTACTCTTGCCTGGAGAATCCCATGGAGGGAGGAGCCTGGTAGGCTACAGTCCATGGGGTCCGAAAGAGTCCTACATGACTGAGCGACTTCACTTTCACTTTCACATGGTGTAGGGAGGAGAGGCAGTCTAGAGTCCATGGTTTGGTCTCAGTCTTTTTGTGAGCCTGAGATGGGCATTTCTCTTCACCCCTAGTTGGTTCTCTGGTGGCTTAGTAAAAAATCCACCTTCCAATGCAGGAGGTGCAGGATGTGAGGGTTTGATCCCTGGGTCAGGAAGATCCCCTGGAGAAGGAAATGGCAACCCGCTCCTGTGTTCTTGCCTGGGAAATCCCATGGACAGAGAAGCCTGGCAGGCTACAGTCCAGGAAGTCACAAAAGAATTGGATATGACTTAGCGACTAAACAACAACAAAAAAGGTTGGCTAGGCTTTGGGAAAACCCCAGTCAGTGAGGCTCTGGTACATAGGTTTCCTTGACAGCTGGCCCTGAGAAAGAGAACAGAGAGCTTTGGGCATATTTTAGAATGCTTACTTTGCTCCTGCCCCTATCAGAGCATCAGGGAAAGTTGGGACCTGGTGGGGCTGCTGGAGGTACAACTCATGAAACTGTGGGGCTTCCCCTGAAGTTTTTAACATGGAGTTTTTAACTCTCAAGCAATTCTACAATGATTCTCCAGCAATTCAATCACAGTTTTAAGTCTTCCTACTAACTCCAGCAGGGGCCTTCTGCTTCTGCGCATCTGTTCTTGGTAAGCAGTGATTCTCTGTCTCCACTTCTTTGTCTCCTGGGGCAGCAGTTTACCCTGTGACTTTAAGTCTCTGCTGGATGTAAGAAGAGTTGTTGATCTTAAGTTTATTCCGTTTTTTTCTAGATGGGGAAACAGGAGTGATAACTTTCAACCTCTTTATATGTCAGACTGGAACCACAATGAGAATCATAATCAGCTTTACAGATTTATTATGACAATGGCATTAAATATATTAGTAAGTTAATATTTAAGACATGATATATAGGAAGCAACTAATAAATGGAAGATACATTTTTTAATGTTCCTAAAGATTGTTTTAATCAGACAAAATCACTAAATATGAAAGTCAGTGTATTATCAGTGAGTTGTTTCTCCCTGGCCACACTTCATAGAGAGATCCCTGCTGCGCTGCAACTCATGTCATCTGGAGAGCCCCACCCCAATTTTCCCAAATGTCAATATTTAGTTGGTGTTTAGGCATCATATGAAAAATAAAACTAATCTTCATCATAAAAGGAAGCATTCCAAATATTATAAAATTATCAACATTAGCTAAAAAATGAAAGGTTCTAACAAAAGCTTTGTGTCTCAGTTATATTCCTTATGCACAAGGACCATTTACAGAGGCCCTTTCTAAAAACACTGGGTTAAACATCTAAGTTTATTATCTTATCATTGTATACCCTACTTTTTATGGCCCTCAAATTATAGGAGTATTATTTAGAAGTAATCTCTATTTAAAGCATCATCTGTGTCACTAAATATCAGAGATATCATTTGTCATTTCACCTTCAGGATAATCAACCATGCATTTGTCCTGTGGGTGATGCAGATGGCCTCTCAAAGAAGACCATGACTTCTTTTGTCTCCATCAATGTATATTTCACTATTTACTCAATTTTTTACTTTTTTCAAGCTATAAAACAATATGCCAAGAGAGTAGCATTCCACAGACATGGTGGTCCAGCATCTATCACCCCAAATCATCCACAAATAGAAAAGATATATAGGTCCTTGCTACTCAAAGTGTAGCCCATATACCAATGGGATTGATGTATGTTTAACATGCTGTGTAACAAGTACTCCAAAATTTAGCAAGGCAAACAACAAATGTGTTATCTCAGTTTCTGTGAGTCAGAAGTCTGGCACAGGTAAACTGAGTGTCTCTGGCTTGAGTCTCTTCGAAGTCTGCAATTAGCACATCAGATGGAGCTGCAATCATTTCACAGCCCCCTCACTGCTTCATGCTCACTCACATAGGCAGTAGTGGTGGGCAGGCCTCAGTTCAGTTCAGTCGCTCAGTTGTGTCTGACTCTTTGTGACCCCATGAATCGCAGCACACCAGGCCTCTCTGTCCATCACCAACTCCTGGAGTTCACTCAAACTCACGTTCATCGAGTCGGTGATGCGATCCAGACATCTCATCCTCTGTCGTCCCCTTTTCCTCCTGTCCCCAGTCCCTCCCAGCATCAGAGTCTTTTCCAATGAGTCAACTCTTCGCATGAGGTGGCCAAAGTACTGGAGTTTCAGCTTTAGTATCATTCCTTCCAAAGAACACCCAGGACTGATCTCCTTTAGAATGGACTGGTTGGATCTCCTTGCAGTCCAAGGGACTTTCAAGAGTCTTCTCCAGCACCACAGTTCAAAAGCATCAATTCTTTGGTGCCTCGCCACTTGCCAACTATTGTCCAGATCAGTTCCTTATCATGGAGATCTCACAATAGTACATTTCACAGCCTGGCAGATGCCTCTCTTCTCAGCAAGCAGAAGAATGTACCCAAGACAGAAAACAGTCTTTTTGTAATCTTTTCTCAGAACTGACATCCCATCATTTTTGCCATATTGTATTCCTAAGAAACCAGTCAAAAGGTCCAGTCTACACTCAGGCAGGGAATTACACAAGGATGTAGATATCAGGAAAGAAGGGCAGAGGCTGCCTACCTGTACTAGCATCTGCTGAGAACTTGTTAGAAATGCAGGATCACAGAATTAGTGAAGAGAATCTGAGTTTTAACAAGACTCCAAGGTAATGTGTATGTCAAGAAGCACTGCTCCAGGGAGCAAGGCCCACATACTTTACTCTTTGCAGAGGCTGCTTCTTCACCTAATTTTACTCACTGCTTAAAGTCACTTTCTAAGAATTGCAAAGGTTAATTTTCCTTGCAACCCAGTTCTCTTATACTCAACAAATGGGAAAATTATAGTTACTGAAGTATTACTGAAGTACTGCTGGGCTGCAGATAGCAGATTAGAAAGAATTGAGGGACTGAGGAAGAAAAAGCAGCATAAGAACTGTGGCAAACAGATCTAATATCAATATATAGTAGTTACTGAAAGAGAAAATTGAGCACTTTTATAAGAAGAGACCATATGAAAAAAGAACTAACAAGCTGCTACCTCAATAACCCCTAAGTGCATTGTTGAATAACTGAATTAGAATTACTCTGTTCATGGTGGTGGCCTCTTACTACTACTTGATTCTGTTTGGTTCTACTACTTTGTTCTATTTACAGAGATGAAGTGCACAGCATATTTTGGAAATAAATTCATAAAAAAATTATAATATAGAAATGTAAATACTAAGTGGGTTCTAAGTATCTTGATTTTTCCCTTTCCAAATAGATTTTATATCTCAGTGATGCTTAAAGAATAATCTGTATTCAGGATTTGAAAACTTTCCATAAAAGACCACTAATAAGTTTGGCGTAAATATTTTACATCTCCCTCAAATTCTACTGAGGGGAAAAGATAAAATTCCATTCCATACCAAGTGTATGTTTAGTGACATCATGTTTGCAGCTGGACTCTGGCCATTGTAGGAGTATTTACAGCATAGAAACTGTAAAACTTCATAAATCAGAACTTGCCTTAACTTTGTTGGTTATCTTAAGACAATGATCTTAAGGGGAAAATGATCTAATGGGGAAAATGTTGATACTACAGATTCGACTTAAAACTGTCATGTCCTTAGCTATTACATTATCCATAGCACAAAAAAATTACTGGGAAATACTCTCTATGCGGTCAAAAACTCATCCAACTCAGCCAAATTGCTCCCATCACTGACAAATCCATAAAGCTCAGATGTAACTCATGCTGAGGCGGAAGCAGTTTTCAGTTTAATGAATATAATTTGCACTAGGGTGGAAGATGGTTAAACAACAGATCACATGTCAGACTTAAGGAAGAAAAATTATTTAGAAAAGAGTTAGTGGACTGAGATCAATTCTATTTGTTCAGTTATGGTTGCACTGAAACTAGAAGTTGCTGTACGTACAATAATTCAACAAAAATAAACAAAAGGAGTCTCTGAGAATCAGTTACAGTACATGAAATTTACAATAAAAGGTACTATATATTTTATTTTATAAAATATTTTATATATATTATATACATATTTAAAATATTTTAGTATTATTTGTATCAGCACAGTTTCTATTACATGCATGTATGCGTGTTTGTGTGTGTGTAGCTTTCCAGGGAGCCAACTGTTCAACATTTCCCAGCAAACCACCCTGCCTCCTGCTTCCCTCCCATTGGAGACACAGCCACTACAGATCACAGGGGGGCACATTACCAAATCCGACCCTTCTGTGTAAAAATCACACTTTAAATTCTAAATTAGAAAAATGAACATGCAGAAAGAACAATTTATTATAAGTTAGCAGAAACTCTTCTGGTCTGTGTTCTGTGTGGGAGCTCTTCGATTACAAATATGGGGAGTCCATGTTTCAGTGACATCATTCCAAATGAATTTCAGCTCAGGTGATTTATAGTCTCATACATTAGCCAGAATTATACTTTGCATATACATATTGAAATCTCTCAAGAAAAAATTTTTCACTGTATTAGGTTATGGTAAAGGAGTTTTCATCACAGGCATCTAAGTATTCACTGGAGCTAAAACCTGACCGAATAAGGCTGTAGAGTTCTCTGTCTTACTTTGGTAATCAGAGGACTCAACAGCAGACACTGTACAGCTCTCATGAGCAGGCCTGATGGCGGGAATTTATGTTCAAGATTCAGGAGAGTCAAATGTGCCCCTTTCAAATAAACCAGATGCAGCTATCTAATTTATCAAAACAATATCAATTGGTCAGCTGTGCTGATGATAGTGTTTTTATGTATGTAATTTAGTCTTTGAGGAAATTACCCCTCTACGAGGTTTTGGGAAAACAGTGAACTGTTTTAGTTATTGTTCAGTTCCACATAAAAACAATTCAAATGGAGGAAGACAAAGCTGACTGATAGAAAAATCGAATCCTCTGTTGCCCAATTCCAAACAAATTCTGTTGTAAATTTTGAACTGGCTATGAAAGCAGAGGAAAACTTTGGCAGACTAGCTCTGACTTGGAAATGCTGCATGTTCTTCTCCTGAAGCATTCTAAACCCAAAGCATTGGATACAAATATTGTACTGTGTCTTCTCAGACTGCAGTAAGATGGTGCCATCCTTAAGGGTCCTCTGGACAAAACAGGAGTGCTTTAGAAATACAGCTATTAATAAAACTGCTGGAAATTTTAAGGATGAGTAGACAGGAAATCTGTATGCTTCAAATTTAGGATGTGGTGAATTTGAGGAAGGAGTACATTTAGACAAGAGGTTATACAAAGGGAACATGCGGATAAACGGGGATAAACTATTGGAGAAACAATATTCTAAGTATCTTTACAACAGCCCTTTAATTTAGTCCATTAGATGCTTCTGATTTTTTTTTTTAGATATTTAGAAATAAATACAGCTAGAAAAAAGGCCTTCCACCAATTACAAATTTGAAAAAAAAAAAAATGCTGATTTTTTTTTTTCCGCTCAGACACTAGGATTCGGGCATCACATTAAAAGGCAAATCTAATTTATTCTTCTTCCTTCATATTCATGATCACAAACTTGCTTGCAAAGTAGTCTTCTTCCTATAACAGCTTGCTGGACATTTGGGATTTGGGTCATGGATACTGTGGATTTTACAGTAGGTTGCATAACTGGGAGATGGCCTGCTTTTATCTGATTAGTCAATTCCCATAAATAAAAAGATAAGAATGGTACAGGAGAGCTTTGTGAGATATGAACACTGGTGCTATGCAAGCCTGCAGGATGACAAGAGGGAGTGAGCACTGTCCCTATTTGGCAGATATATTCAGCAGCTCATGTGCACATTTCAGTTAATATATAGACCCATTAAACATGGTGTGTATGTTTTATCTTGGCACAGAACACAAATATTACTTTTAGTGAAACCCAAATGGCAAGAGCCAAAATTACTATCACCACAGAATTTCTGATAAGGTGATTAAAATTCACATAGAGCTCAAACTCTAGCCATGCGCTTTTACTAGCTAAGTAATTTGCCAGAAATGGAGCAGTAAATTAATTGCTCTGTCTCCTGTATAGCTTGAATGATTCTCTCATATCAGAAACAATTTAGTAATCAAATGGCCACAGGAATGACAATCAGAAACTGTTAGAAGGAAGGGAAATCCTGAGATGACCTGATCTACAGAATCTTCTTATAACATTTTCAGTGAAACCTCAATACAGAAAGCAGAGAAAAGTGATACGTGGATTTCTCTACTGAATTACATTTTCAATATTGGGCAGAAATTAGACTTTGTTCACAGACTGCTTTACTATGTCTATTGAGTCCAGGGGCTCACTAGATCTCAAAATTAATCCCCAGGATTCTTCTTCTTGTATAAGAAGATTGTATATGCCAAGCTACCTTGTCCAAAGGTAGACTGTGACAATGACAGGCCAGAGCTCTGTCCTGGATTCCTTACACACCACCACCAAAGAAGTCAATTTATTTGGCAACTTCATGATGAAGTGAAAGCATGACCATATACTCTCTTTCTTGGATTCGAGTGAGACAATTCATAACCTTTGTATTTTTGTAGTAGTAAAATGATAGATTGGACAAAAACATAGATCTGGAAAAGTTTATTATTAAGAATATTTGCTTTTCAAGACCCCCCATTGAGTTCTTCTACAGACCAGTTCATTGATCATAATTGACATGAAAGTTCAGTCTTCATTCTGTCTAGAGTTGAGAGACCTATTATGCTACAATTTTGAAGCATGAGAGGCTTATTAAGTATGAAGATGGGCTGCACTGCAATAACTAAGGGCCAGAGGTGACAAGTGAAGAGGAAAAGAGGAAAGGACATTGACATCTCTTTGGATCAATTAATGCAAACCTTACAAAAAATATGTTTTTGGTAGCATCCTATTTGTTTGTTCCCTTTGTTTAATTTCTTTCACTAAGTGCTTACAGAATAGTGCTTGGAGTGTGATTTACGTCGTGAAGTCCACTTCCTTTCAGAGATACTATCTTGTAACCTGTACATTGAAGCTGGGAATAACCTTGCCCTAGTTACTCAGTGTTTTAACCCTGTAAATTGGTGGGAGTCAGATTTCATGCTTGGAATGTTGTAATACTGAAGAGCTCTTTCTTGCTACCTTGTTCTTTCCCCTCAAGCACTGTATCACTAGCAAGTGTTAGTCGGTCATTTGTGTCCGACACTTTATGACCCCATGGACTCCTCTGCCATGGGATTCTTCAGGCAAGAACACTGGAGTGAGTTGCCATTCCCTTCTCCAGGGGTTCTTCCCAATGCAGGGATTGAACCTGGGTCTCCCATATTGCAGGCAGATTCTTAACCATCTAAGCCACTAGGGAAGCCCTATGATATTACTGACTTATAGGAAAACTCAAGGGAGGGGCATTCTTGACAGATGGTTCAGCTTATGGCAATCATTCGGGCCTTGGACAAATAAGACTTGTAATCCACTCTGCGTTAAGCACTCTTGGAGGTCTTGGGCACCGTGGTGAATAGGACAGACCAAGTCCCCTGCTCTCTGTGATGGCTTACATGTTCATATGGGAGACAGAAAATAAAAAGTAAACAAGTAATAAGTAGGATGATTTCCATTAGTCATAAGTATTATGAAGGGAATATAAAAATGTAGAAATGCTGTGTACAACTAAGCATAGGAATTAGATACTACGATTGATCAGGAAGGGGCTCTCCAAGGAGGGGTCACTTAAACTCAGACCACGAGGAAGTCCTCCCAACAAGCACTGTCCTCAGAGAAACATCTTGGGATCTTGTAAGACCTCAAGTGAGAAGACCACACAGGTTCCTGCCCACTGGGCAAGACTGCTGTCTTCTGAATGGATGGGCAGACTTCCTCAGGACCGATGTGCAGGACAGTGAGGGAGGGCAGGGCAGCTGCTGGAGACAGAAGCCACGTGGTGACTTAGTCCTGGTGGTGGATCATTCCTACTTTGAAGGTTCTCCAGGAGGAGCATAACTGCACCTAAATTCCAGGAGGAAGCACTGTTAGGTGGAGTGCCAGGTGACAGGCAGACAGCCGTGTGAACCGAATGGCCCAGGGCTCCCACGGTGGGAAGCTGTTTACTCTCTCCCCAGGAGGACACAGGGTTAGATGCAGTTAAGTGTGTAATCATTATCAGCCGGACCAACACGTTCTTAGTGACTTGCTTTCGTCATATTTTCCCCTACAGTGGTTCAATGGCCTGTGAATGTTTGCTTTCAGAAGAAAAGAATTTTTTTATTTAAATAAATCATTTCATGGTCAAAGGAAGCTTTTGTTACTTCAGAGTCTACTCCCCTCTCATTCATATTGCTCAACAAAAGTGAACACTTCTTATGTGATGCAGCCACTGTGCAGCTCAGACAAAAACTGCTGGAAAAAAAGTATAAGTATGTTTGAACCCTCCAGTGACACAGTTGCTGGGAATGTGCATTATCATTGTCTTAAGGGCTGAACTTTCTCAGACCCTAAAATTACGACTATTTCCCCTCCGCAAAATCAATCTATCCTTAAAACAGACCATAAGAGATGGACAAAACGTTAAGACATGGCTTTTTTAAGGAACTGCAAGCTTAGCTGAAGAAATAGCTAAAAGATACAATAACAGGTGGCAACATAAGTGTACACCATTAAGGTAGATTGTCAGATACAAACTACACAGTAGAGGGTAAACAGGGCAGCAGAAGAGATACTTCATGGAAGAATTAGGACTTCAAGAATGGAGAGGATTTGGAGGGGAAAACAGTCAAGTATTTCAAGTGAAGGGAGTAACAGGGCATACGTCCAGATCTGGGCATGCGCAGGAACATTCTGACAGGACAGGGTGGGGATGTGAACTAATGCAGCTGTGATTCATTTGGGGAGCTGCTGGGAAATGATCACACTTACATTGTACTGTGCCTACAGTGGGCCCAGCATGTTTTATCGGCTACAGATGCTTAACTGAACAATTTTGTAAGACTTTGACTTCTATTGATTTTCCTGGCTCCTCTGTGGACGTAAGCAAATTGTTGATGATTTGTAAATATTTGTTGCATTACTTGTAATTTGAACAGTATTTTGATGACTCATAGGGTGTGGGGGTAAATGCAAATATAAAAAATTGCCACAAAACCTCCTTCCCCCACACAACCTTAAAGCAAGGTCACTGAGACAACACCACAAATAGACAACCATCTCAAGACTTACTAAGCTCCATCACGAATGGCTCAGAGAAAACTGATTTTCCTTGCTGACTGCCTAAGAATTTTTGGTACATTTCTCAGAGAAGATAAGGTAGTCTCCTAAGTCACTTAATTTAATATCCTAGATTGATTAATGGTTTTTAAATTATACTTCATACTTTAAACACACATATGTAAGCATCTGTGTACATATACACATGTCATTTACCTGCTATCTTAAATCTCTGAAGTCATCCTAGAAATTTCATCTCTCCTAACGGCTGTCTGTCACATTCACTCAATCCAAAGTTCCCCTTCAGAGATGGATTGTTTCCTAGAAATACATTTACAATATAAATGCATATATAAGCTTCTTTCTGTCTTCCGACTTGAGTCACTCACAACTGAGTGCCTTGGATAATTCTAGAAACCCGCAAATCTGAATTATCCTGGGTGTTCAAGAGAGAATAAGCAAGGTCCAGTCTCCTTAAAAGACCTGAGGTTAAAAGACCTCAGGTGAAAAAACCTGGAATTTCATTTAAACCTTGATGAATGTGACTAGGACTTCTGGTGGCTAAATCTGCCCTTGCCTCACAGTCCAGTCCACCGGAATCTCTGTAGGAGCCTTATCTCTTCAATTCCAACCAGAACAAGGGCCATCTTGCAGAGTCTCGCCCCCTACTTCCTTCAGAAACACCATTCATGTTAACAGATATTCCTGTTGAACTGAAGGGCCTACCGAGAAATTCTGCTTTGTAACTAAGAACACAGATTTCTCTGAAGTAATTTAAACCCATCAGAAAGACTACATACCCAGAAGTCATTTAGGGGAACTGTCCCAGTCTCATATCCCAGTTCTGATTGGAGCTGCTCTTGACACATCTGAAGGAAATAATGAAATCTACAGAAAATACTTGTACACTTCATTGTATAAAGTAGATCAGCCTCATTTATCAGCCTCTTGGATTCAGGAAATACTGAAACAATTTGGTTCCTGTTAAACATGAAAGCATTATTCAGCACTACATATTTGTCAGTATAGTCATAAAAGGTGCAGACATTTTCTGTACTCTTAATTTTTTATTAGCAGATTTCAGTTTCTTCATCTATAAAAGAGGGATAAAAATGATAATACTTAAGGCACAGGGGTATTATTGAGTTGACCAGACGTTCGCTTGGGTTTTTCCATAACATCAAAAACCTGAACGAACTTTTTGGCCAACCCAATATAATGCGTGTTGAGCTTTTATTAATGGTATTTGTCACATAATCTCTCAAAAATAGGAGCTGCTACAATGATGATGATGATTCCTTAATTTCTACAGATTCCTATCCACCCTTCTCTCAATATCCATACACATACTCTCAATTAACAAGGATAAACTGTTAAATCTGAGCTTCCCTGGTGGCTCAGTGGTAAAGAATTCTTCCTGCCAATGCAGGAGACACAGGTTCAATCCCTGGGTTAGGAAGATCCCCTGGAGAAGGAAGTGGCAACCCACTCTAGTATTGTTGCCTGGGAGATCACATGGATAGAGGACTAGAGTCCACACAGTCACAAAAGAGTCAGACACAGCTGCTGCTGCTGCTGCTGAGTCATTTCAGTCGTGTCTGACTCTGTGCGACCCCATAGACGGCAGCCCACCAGGCTCCCCCGTCCCTGGGATCCTCCAGGCAAGAACACTGGAGTGGGCTGCCATTTCCTTCTCCAATGCATGAAAGTGAAAAGTGAAAGGGAAGTCGTTCAGTCGTGTCTGACTCCGCGACCCCATGGACTGAAGCCCACCAGGTTCCCCCGTCCATGGGATTTTCCAGGCAAGAGTACTGGAGTGGGGTGCCATTGCCTTCTCCACAGACACAGCTAAGCAACTAAAACAACAACAAACAATCTGGCCATAGAGAGAACAAGTCTCTTGACAGAATCTGTCATTCAATAGGATATTTCCAGGCAGCTTGGTGAGGGTCAGAGATGCAGTGAGAGTTCATAGTCCCTTTCAGAGCCTGTTAGGGCTGGAAGGAAGTGAGTTCTTTGAGTATGACTCCTACCCTTTGTAAGCAGTTTTCAAAAAGATCCTGTGCTCAAGTAAATTTGTATTTTATTCTCTGAATGTAAAATGATGGACTGCAGGAGGCAGAATTTAAATGACTCTGGGGTCTTTCAAGAACACAGAATAACTGGCAGGTTCTCTCCCCTCTCCCTGCCCTCCACAGGTTAACCTCAGAGCCACAGACGGGAAGCTCATGCGCCAGTTGCTCCTCATCAATGAGAGCATCGAGTCCATCAAGTGGATGATTGAAGAGAAAGCCACCATCACCAGCCGAGGCAGCAGCCTGAGTGGCAGCCTGTGCAGCTTACTGGAGAGTCAGAGCACCTCCTTACACGGCAGCTGCAACAGCCTCCATGATGGCAGTGATGGGCTAGATGGCATCTCCGTTGGGAGCTACCTGGACACTTTGGCAGATGACGTCCCAGGCCACCACACCCCCTCGGACTTGGACCAGTTCAGTGACAGTTCAGTCATAGGGGACTCACATGCACTGTACAAGCGTCCCAAATTGGATTCTGAATACTACTGCTTTGGCTAATGCCCCAGTTTTATGCATGGGATTGGTGTGCAATTAACTTGTATTTATCCTCCTTCTCCGCTGCTATATTTTTGGTGTGAATTTTTTTTTTTTTAAGTATGACAACCTTTTAAAAGGAAGCTTATTTTGAATGGCTTGATGGTATTTCTGTTGCTCCTAGTATTTCTCATCTGGACTGATTTCTCTTTCTCTCTTAAGTCTATTTATTATGATGATTTTTCTCCCTTCTTTCACAGTGGCACAAATAAAGTAGGGGGAAAAGAATAAGCAATAATTATATCTTTGCTTTTGTTTTCAGAGCAAGGGGTCAGGGATTACAAGATAAACTTCACTAAATTTTACAATAAACCAAAGTCTGATAATAGCTGATTTTGTTGTTTGTATTCTTAAATGATTCAAAGGTTTGTTTTCCAGAAGACACTGAGGTTTATTACTGTTTTTATTTTAGGTTGGACAACATGCTTGGGACTAAGCTAGGCATTATTTTGAGGCCACAAGTTCCTAGTGTGAAATCAATAATACCGTTAACCACACACTTATGACAACCATTAGGAAGCCCCAACTCTATGGAATCTATTCAGTTCAACTTTGTGTTCATACTGTAGATGATCATTTTGTCACCAGTGATTCTAACTCAAGCTGTAGACAAATTTGTGTAATTAAATATATGATTCTCCCAAATTTCAAAGAATAACTGAAATTAAGTAAGAAGGTGATTAGAGGTTAAGGTGTCCTAGATTTATTGTATTCTGAGATTTTGTTGATGTTTACTATAAGCATTTTACAATTATAGGATATATAAAAACATAGATTTATATAATGGATGGATGATGGATGAATGAAGTTGGAAGTAGTATCACTATTTACTTACAAAACCTAATAGATCCTTTCATTCTGAGAAGAATAAATAATTTCTTTGTTTTCTGGAATGACATCTGAATTATCATTCATGTAGTGAAAATTTCAATGTGATATTAATCTTCTACATTGCTTTTACCTTGATGATTCCTCGTAAGTAAATATAATTGAGATTTCAAATTTTCTCTGTAATGATATATGTTTCTGCACTAAACACTTCACAGTGTGAACCAAAAACTCTACTTGTAACTGAAAAATGGCCATATTCCAGAAATAATTTCCCCAAAATTTGCTCTGTTATTACACATATTACACACAGTCAAATTTATTATTTCCAAGTTATATATTATTCAATTTCTAATTAAGATCTACAGGGTCTATATTTCACACTGGTCCTTTTTTCATAAATTGTAGATAAAATCCTCATCAACAACAATCTCAAGATGTCAAGATTGTCTCCCTTCTGTGTTTGAGGAAAATGAAACACAAAGATGGTAGGTACCTGGGTCAAATCTCCCAGTGAGTGTCAAAATTGGGATTTAAACTTAAGCCTGTCTAATTCTAACAATAAAACTTGGTACCTACGGAAGTTAGATAGTAAAGTGGCGATGAGAAAGCAAACTTAACCCATGACAAAAAGTGACCTATCATTTTTCTTCTAAATTAGTAGGACCTACATGCTCAAATCCTGAGGTTTTTGAGTCTGTTCCTGACATCACATGTCCACAGTCAGTGTTGTGTTTATAGGTGAAGCAGGGAGTTGGCCACATGCCAGCTATCCCCCATTTTTTTTACCCCTTTCTACTTGCTTTCATTTTAAACTTTTAGTAAAGGCTGGGGAGTTGGCTATTTTGTTTGGTTTTAATGTGGAATTAAACCAAGCAACTTTTAGCACAGATTTTTTTTTACCAGATTAAAATCCAAGAACATGCATTATGATCTAGTAGATAGAACTAAGACTAATGAATTTCAAACAGAGAGTAATGACATTTGTAACTATACGTGTACAGCACTGCAAGAACGTGTTCAACAAGAGAGAAATGAGGAGACAGCAAACCTGTAAGAGGCATCAGAGCTAAATTCTAACCTCTTCAAAACCTGAGATTTGTCTAGAATAAGCCAGACACAGGAAAGATGAGTTCTGTCCTCAGAACACGTTGTAAATTCAGTCCCCTGTTTCACATTGTAAATTCAATCCGACCAATTTCTTTCACATGCCCCTTTTTCCAATTGTGTTCCCCTGCTATCTGTCCATCCCAGGCCCTCTATAAATTTCATCTCTATAGAAAGGAAATGAAAAAGCCTGAATACAATATGAATGAAATGTGTAGAACAGTTTTCATTTATGCATCTTCTTTTAAGGGATCTATAATGAACACTGGCAGAAAACTTGAAAATGTTTTGGCTATATAAGTTTCACTATTTTATGTACTTTACTGTAATTCTTATTTTTTGTAGAAGATACCAAATATACAGTCTATGATTTAGACATATGGAGTCACATATAAGCCAACAATGTTTTTTAGTTTATTTTACTAAGAAGAGGGGAATATGAAGCTAAACACTAATTATTGACATATTCATCGGTCTCAAGAGATTGGATGCATTTTCAAATAAATAATTCCCATAACCAGTATATGAGCTGGAATACTTGATACTTGATCTCTGTCAGTGGAAGAAATGGGGTGAAAAGGTAAAGTGCCTTCAAACTATTCTGCCTGCATTGAGTTATGTTCTCCCAGAAAAATGGAATTTTCCTCAGTTACAGTACCCTCTACATTTTATGGATTTGTCTGTCTTATACTGGTAAGTATACTGGTGGTATACTGTCTTATACTGGTAAGGAATTTTAGGTAATTTAAAGCTAGTACATATTTGGAGTTCTGCAAATAAAGAAACTCAAGATAATCAACTTAGAAGTCTTAATTTCAAAGAAACTCCAGTATTTATACTATGTCAGCCCCAAACTGCATACACAGCATCAATTAGTTCTAGGTATTTACCAACCATTAGAAATGCAGTGTGGGCTTTCCTGATGGCTCAGTGGTAAAGAATGTGCCTGCCAAGGCAGGAGACTTGAGTTTGATGCCTGAGTTAGGAAGATATCCTGAAGAAGGAAAGGGCAACCCATTCCAGTATTCTTGCCCAGAGAATTCCATGGACCAAGAAGCCTAGGAGTTGCTAAAGAGTCAGACATGACTTAGCAACCAAAAACAACAAGAAATGCAATATGATTCTTTGTCACAGAGTGAATTGTAAAGGTACTTGGGACTCCATGATTAACATCGTCAATATGTATTCTTATTCCTGAGTCCATCAAACCACGATTGCCTCCGTGATGCCAAAATGAATGGTTATTATGATGTTCTCATATCATTGACATCTCAGCAATAACTGACAAATTTGGTCACTTCTTTCTTGAAAGACTGTCTTCATCTGACATCGAGAACATTCCTATCTCATGCATTCCCTCATTGCTGCTGCCTGCTTGTTGGAATACTCTGTTGCTAGATTTTCTCCATTCTCCTGACCTCCACATACAAGAGTGTCTCTTGGCTCAGTTCTGGCAACATTTATTTTCTGAAATTGTTCCCATGGGGATTTCATCCATTTTTATAGTTTTAAATGTCATCTACATGCTGAGATTCCTCCAAGTCTATCTCTAGCCCCAGTCTCCCTTCTGAACTCCAGTCTCCCACATCCCATCTGATTCCACAGCATCTCTACTTGATCTCTGATAAAAATCTCAATCAAAACATAACCAGCATTTCTCCAAAGAAGACATACGGATGGCTAACAAACACATGAAAAGATGCTCAACATCACTCATTATCAGAGAAATGCAAATCAAAACCACAATGAGGTACCACTTCACACCAGTCAGAATGGCTGCGATCCAGAAGTCTGCAAGCAATAAATGCTGGAGAGGGTGTGGAGAAAAGGGAACCCTTTTACTTTGTTGGTGGGAATGCAAACTAGTACAGCCACTATGGAGAACAGTGTGGAGATTCCTTAAAAAACTGCAAATAGAATTGCCTTATGACCCAGCAATC
>SJYQ01095256.1:167459-195284 GCA_006410935.1 Redunca redunca
GGAGTTGTCTAATGACCATGGATACAAGAGCAAACCCATGTTATTTTCAACCCCAATAAATCTTTAAAGAAATTACTCAAGTTCATTCAAATAATAATGGTCAGATCGAAGATTCTAATTTAAGCATTACAGACTCCAAAACTTACAGCATGCAGAGTATAGCAAAAAAAAACAAACATTATGCTTAACTCAAAATACCTTTTCTTGGCCTGAGATGTACCAAAATAAGACTTGTCTGCGTACAGTTATATTTATAGCTAACGTTTTTATTACAGTCCATTATCATGCTATCTGTTTAAGTCTGGAAGACTTAAATCCAGTTTTGCAAAGAAGGATTTCTCAGAGTAAGTATGGAAATACAGTAGTGGTATGAAGGAAGAAGAGAGAAGGAGTTAGAATTGATTTGCACAGGGTATTAATTCCTTGCTCAGGATACAGTTTCTGCTTGGATTTTGTTGACTGGTACATCTCACACTGTTTCTATGTAACCACAGTTACCATTGTTTAAATGTTTAGTAGAGCGTTCCCATAAATGTTAAACAACACTCTTTCAAAGCTTCTCACCTATTACTCTGGATTATTGATTGTATAGCATGCTTCATCGAAGGCCTGGTCAAACCAAACCAGACCCAGCGCTAGGATCATGACATCTACCTGTATTTATGAGCGCTAGTTAAACTCCAAACATTGCCTCACACTGGCATTCTTTCAAGTCATTAATATCCTGCCTGTTTGTCCAACGTGGGAGAAAGAATTATCAGAGCCTGCATTATTTCATTCTTTACTAATAAGGGATCATGTACCAATAGGGATATGTTGCATTCTTGATGTTTTTAGATTATTCTCAGAGTGATTTATAATTATTTTTACATCAGCCAAATCCACCTATAAATCAAATACCATTTTAGCTATTAACTCTGCATTTTTTCCCTCCTATGGAAAGGGATATATATGAGAAGTCAGAAGACCTCCTACTCCTTAATAACGGATGCATTCCAGTTCCTTGTCACTTGGCCCTCACCTCAAAGCATTATTTTTGTCTTTTTTTATTGATGATTCTTTGCAAACTTACTAGGGATGAATCTCTCAAATCATCTGACAATTTTGTCCCTCATAAAAAATGAACTGAGGTCACTCATTCTGCTGGACCCTCAAAGATCTGATTTTTTTTTTTAAATCAGAGATTATATGATAATGGATCTTGAAGGGCATGGAGAATAATCTATCATTTTGCAAATATGCTAAATGAAGCATTCTTGGGCAGCTTGTAACATATGATAGACAATGTATGATTTAAAAAATGATCTGATCTTAGATCTGATCTTTAGAAAATGTTCTTGCTGCAAAGAATAAATGGCTTAAGTTTTTTTAGGTAAAACAAACAAAAGTATTGAATTCTACTTAAAATATTAATAACATAATACAAAAAGGGAAAAGAAAGACATTGAAGAAATGAAACGGCATAGTCATTAACCTACAATTAAGGGGTGGGACAAAAGTATAAAGACACTGGTTTCCGAGTATTTCTTTCTGCCAATTACTACATATACTAACTTTGAAATAACTAACTTTATTTCTTTGTGCCTCAGTTTTCTCATCTGTAAAATGGGCTTAATACAGCCTGCCCCAGAATTGTTTGGAAAGTGCTTGAAATATGACTAAGCACCCAGAAATGCTTGATAAATTATGTTACTACTATTATAACAACTAGTTAAATAAAGGAATCTGTTTAAATTGAAGAAGGAAGAAATTAAGGATGGCCTATTGTGGGGCATATAGTATAGGTACATATACTGCTGGTATGATCCAATATTATTCACAACTAAATTCTGTGTTGATAAACTCCCTCTTCCCAACAGAAGTTAAATAGCTGTCCTGGAGCTAGCCTGGTCGTGGGACAAAACTTTGTCCAATAAGTTGTAAGCAGAAATCTGACAAGAGTTTCTGGAAACCCTTTTGCTGACTTTGAGCTGTTTATATAAACCATTCCTGAACTCAGAATATTTTGAGCTTCTCACATTCTTATTTCCTATGGCAGTTGTAAAACTCTTGCAAGTAAAGGCATTAAAAGTACAACTTGCATCTTTAGGACTGTTAACACTCAATGCCAGCACTGAATTAGACAAACTGAACACAGTTGTTTTTCTTTTGCCCTCAGGGTCACGATAATACTGCTAATAAGTCTTTTTCTTAAGCCAAACAAGCTTGTTTTTACAGTACATGCTTTAGAGCAATAGTCAAGTCTTCAGAATGACAAGAAAATGCTGAATTCAGATTCCAGTTTTTTCCACATTTAGCTTTTGGAAACCAGTCACCTACACAGAGAATTCTTTAGACATTAATATTTTCTGAAACACTGTTAATTTGCTGTCTCAAATTTCATGTGGAGCTATTTTTTTAAAAAAAGGAACAGGAATATCTATATTTAACTTTTTCGTTTTAGCTCCCATACACATACAGTAACAGAAAACTCTATTATTTTAGTAGATTTATTATAGAATGAAAAACAAAGCCAATATAAATATGAAAAAAATTTAACATATAACTGTATCAGACCTACTTTTCCTACTAGGTTCATCCTATCAGTCAGTGGGAAAACAATATGTGACATAATGATAGCCAGTGATATCATTTATAGTCACAAGTACCACTTGTCATAGAGTACATCTAATTCAGTAGGAGTTCAGTGATTTATTTTTTGAAACCCTATCATAACTGTATCTTCTTCCAAATGTTTACTACCTATAGAACTTTGAAACATTAAAATTCTAGTGGATTTTCACTAGCTTAAATATCTGGATCTTTAATATGGATCTAGGCTTAAATATCTGCCAGTAGTTAGGATGAAAAGTTATCAAAGAGCAAGCCTGGCTATTAGAGGCTTGCTCTTGAATTAATAAGAGGCACAATGCAAGTATGCCCGAATTCTCAAAGATGGGCAGATCTATGAAAATGGTTAAAATTTCATGTAGTGTGTTCTACGATGACTAATTAGGAAATGTTAAAACCCTGAGACTCTTGATGAATTTGCAAAATTAGACAAATTGAGGGGTTTTTTATGCTTTTTTGGAAAAATGAAAATATCGCCAGAAAATGTTTGTTTTTTTTTAATTTGAGATCCTTACATTTGATGAGAAATATGTATGAACTCACAGACTTTGAAGGCTTTCAAATATCAATGTCAAAATTTTGCTCAGGAATGAAGAACAGAAAATAAGCAATATATAGTTTTCACCACAAAGTTGTATCTTAAGAGTTCTTCAGGGAAATCTGAATTACTAGTTACTGGGATCACTGTTATTTGGTAATGGGGAACTATTTAATTTTAAGTTGAACAATTCACTTTTAAATAAATACTGTGATACATTCTTTCTTTTAGTAATGCAAATAACTTCCATATTTTCATAGAGGCTTGTGTTTCTAAGAATGAAAGTCTATGGTATGTCACATTATATTTAAATTCTTTTTGAAGAAGTAATTATAAAACATTTTTATGTATAACTTCCCTTTAGTCATAGTTATTCTATAGTTATATACTGTAACATATTCCCTTTGAGAGCTTTCTATTGCAAAATAATTCCCTTACCTTAGTAATTTTACCTGCGATTTTATCTGCCCATGTTAGCTCTGCAAAATAAGAGTACTCTTCCTTCCCAATGGGAGAAGTAAAATGACTAGAATTGTCATAAAGATCTAAGGGAAGAAACCAAATAATGATTTTCTTCATCATCAAATCAGTATTGAAGCCAGTAATACACAGTTGCAAAGCCACAAATCATGCTCAACAACCAAAGTCAAAGGACCAGGGAGATAATCACAAAAAAACCACATTAGAGAGTAAATCCGGATACAAAGCTCAGAGTGTTTAATCTTGCCAAAGGACACCAGGGAAAGAGGTTAGGGTTCAAACAGGGAAAAGGAGTAAACTCTCACCCACTATCCAAAACACTGGGCAGTTCTAGAGAACAGCAACAGCGTGGCTCATGAGTGAGACAAGCTAGGTAAATGAACCATGGATAGTCCATGCCCACTATTCTCACCTTGAACAGGTCTGACTATTCTATGAGTATACCTTGAGAATACTGTATCCATGTCTTTGCTCTTCCTTCCCCATGCTCAAGAATTCCCTTCTGCCTGTCCTCTATCTATCCAAATCCATTTATCTTTGAATATCTTCTTGAGGTGCAGTCAACTTTACTGCAAACCTGCAGTATTTGCTGACTGTACTGTGAGCTTTGGAACCTAAGAATTTTCTATAATATGATGTAAGTACATGTGTATGTGAATATATATATGTGTGTGTAAGTAATTCGATGGTAGACTCCTAAACTTAGCTCCTTACTGCCTTAATGTTACATATTTCATAATATTCATTCTTAGTATATATTCAACAGATATTTCTAGAAGAAACTTACTTGAGTTTATTTGTAAGCACTATCAAATAAAATTTCAGTCATTAAAATCAGCAGAAAAATTATTCATACCATCAACATATTACCATTATTTAAATTGTCTTTCAGTTCAGTCACTCAGTCATGTCTGACTCTTTGTGACCCCATGGACTGCAGCATGCCAGGCCTCCCTGTCCATCACCAACTCCTGGAGTTTATTCAAATTCATGCCCGTTGAGTCAGTGATGCCATCCAACCATCTCATCCTCTGTTGTCCCTTTCTCCTCCTGCCTTCAATCTTTTCCAGCATCAGGGTCTTTTCCAATGAGTCAGTTCTTTGCATCAGGTGGCCAAAGTATTGGAGTTTCAGCTTCAACATCAGTCCTTCCAATGAATATTCAGGACTGCTTTCCTTTAGGATGGACTGGTTGGATCTCCTTGCCATCCAAGGGATTCTCAAGTGTCTTCTCCAATACCACAGTGCAAAAGCCTGAATTCTTTGGCACTCAGCTTTCTTTATAGTCCTACTCTCACACCCAGGGATGGGGGAGCCTGGTGGGCTGCCATCTATGTGGTTACGCAGAGTTGGACACAACTGAAGCGACTTAGCAGCAGCAGCAGCACATCGATACATAACTACTGGAAAAACCATAGCTTTGACTAAATGGACTTTGTTGGCAAAGCAATGTCTCTGCTTTTTAATATGCTGTTTAGGTTGGTCATAACTTTTCTTCCAAGGAGTAAGCGTCTTTTAATTTCATGGCTACAGTCACCATCTGCAGTGATTTTGGAACCCAAGAAAATAAAGTCTGTCACCATGTCCTCTGTTTCCCCACCTATTTGCCATGAAGTGATGTGACCAGATGCCATGATCTTAGCTTTCTGAATGTAATAGATGGCATTGTCTTTAATAGATGGCTAAAAAATATGAGAAGAGAAATAAAAGACATCAAAGAAAGAAACAATGGGATATTTTATAAATATTAAATTTAAATTTAAAATACATTCAAAGTTCAAACTGGATTGAAGGCTTGAATTTAAGACCTGAAACCATAAAACTCCTTGAAGAAAACATAGGAAGTAAGTTCTTTAACATCTGTCTTGGTAAAAAATTTTGGCTGTATTTCACCAGGCAAGGGAAACAAAAGCTAAAATAAACAAATAGGACTATATAAAACTAAAAAGCTTTTACTCAGCAAAGAAAACTGTTAGCAAAATCAAGCCATCACCACTTGATGAGATAAGGTATTTGCAAACTATATATCTGATAAAGAGTTAATATCCAAAATACACAAAAAATGCATACAATTCAACATCAAAAAAACTAACACTATTTAAAAATGGAAGAGGATCCAAAGAGAAAATTTCCCAAAGAAGACATGCAGATGGCCAGTAGGCATACCAAAAAAAAAACCAAAACACTCAACATTACTAAGCATCAGGGAAATGCAAATTAAAACCACAAAGAGATATCATGTCATATTTGTCAGAATGACTGTTATCAAAAAGATGACAAATTACAATTGTTGACAAGGATGTGGAGAAAAAGGCACCCTCCTGCACTACTTTTGGAAAGGTAAATTTGTGCAGTCACTACAGAAAATAATATGGAATTTCCTCAAATAAAAACAGAACTATCATATGGGGAGCAATTCTAAATCCTGGGTATTTAATCAAAGAAAACAAAAAATTAATTAGAAAAGATATATGCATCCTATGTTCATTGCAGCATTGTTTACAATAGCCAAAATAAGGAAGCAACCCAAGTGCTAGTCATCAATCAATAAATGAATGGATAAAGAAGATGTCACATATTTATACCACGGAAAATTAGCCACTAAAAAAATGAAATCTTACCATTTGTGACAACATGGACAGACCTAAAGGGCATTATGAAATAAGTTAGATAAGTGAGAAAAAGACAAATACTGTGTGATTTTACTTATACAGGGAATCTAAAAAAAAAACCAAATGAACAAACATAACAAAACAGAAACAGCGTTCCAGATACAGAGATCAAATAGGTGATTGCCAGAAGGGAAGGGAGTAGAGGGAGGGGAAAAAAGGGTATAGGAAATTAAGAGGTACAAACTTTCAAGTTGCAAAATAAATGAGTCATGTCTATGAAATGTACAGTGTGGAGAATACAGTCAGTAATTATATCTTTGTGTGGTGACATACAGTAACATTTTGAAATGTATAGAAATAAAAATTTACAGTGTTTTGTAATAGGAACTGACATAGTGTTGTAGGTGAATTATATTTCAAAATCAAACTCACAGAAAAAGAGTTCGGTCAGATTTGTGGTACCAGGGCCAGTGCGGGTGGTGAGGGGGAGTCAGATGAGGGAAGTCAGAAGGCACAAACTTTCAGTTATATGATAAGTAAGTTCTGGGGATGTAATACACAATATGATAAATATAATTAAAACTGCTGTATGTGATATATAAAGGGTGCTAAGTGTTGGCTGCTCAGTCATGTCTGACTCTTTCCAACCCCATGGACTGTAGTAGCCCCCTAGGCTCCTCTGTCCATGGGATTCTCCGGGGAAGAATACTGGAGTGGGTTGCCATTTACTTCTCCAGAAGGCTACTAAAACAGATGGTAAATCCTACAAGTTCTCACTGTATGAAAAAAAATTTTTATTTCTTTAACTTTGTATCTATATGAGATAATAGATATACACTAACCTTACTGTGATAATCATTTCATGATAGTAGTATGTCAAGCTATACATGTTAAACTTATACAGTGCTTTATGTCAGTTATATTTCAATAAAACTGGGAGAAAATGTGAAAATAGATATAAAAGTTATCAAAGAAAGAAACAATGAAGAAGTTATATAATATTGTGATTAGCAAAGCCAAAACTACCAAATAAAAATTTTAATTAATAAATAAATTAAATGAATAAGCCAATAATTTNGGTAAACTTTCCAGAAAGATAATATAAAAGTTGAAAGGATGGAAAGATAATATAATGTGCTATTTTTTCGCAGTTTATTTGTGTTTGACACGACTGAGCGACAGAACTGAACTGAACTGAACTTAACTGATGGCACTATATAAGCAGGTGATACACACTGCTGCAGAAGTGGAAAAAAAAAAACAGAATAATATCTAAATCAGGTAAGGAAGAATAGGTAAAAACATGCAAGAATATATTCAGCAAGGAAGAGATTTCCTACCAATCAACTTTTTGGACCTATAATAATTAAAACAGTGTGTTGCTGGTACCAAAAAAACAAAAAACTTCCAAAAGGAAATAGAAAAATTGTACATAAAGATTTAATATTTACAAAAGAAGCATCTTAAAATAATGGAAAAACAGCTTATTTCATCAGTAACACTGAGATTAAATGTTAGGAATTTGAAGACAAAAATTTGTTTCAGAGCTACAACTTACAACATAGGCCAAATTAATCCCATGTGCATTATAGTGTTAGTTTTAAAAATTACCATAAGAGAGCTAGAGAAGAAAACATTTTAAATTTCAAACATTGGGATAAAAATCAGGAACTAAAATGATTTAAAAATGTGTATTTAAAAGTTACAGCTCTGAAATTTAGAAAAAAGACAAACAGATTCAGAAAAAAAGAATTGCAACAAATAGAGTAAAAAGGATATAATTACAGAAAGTAGCTTGACTGGAAAGCTTTTATCAATAATTTACTATTGGTTGGTGTTTGTGATGTTCATTTATGATACATTTGAAATTATTTCAAATGAAATGTTCTATAAAACAAGATTCATTGATACTTCCATAGTTCTAAGAACCAAGTTATTATTGAAGTCTAAGGTTTTGATTTCATACCATGAAATGGTCACAAAAGAATATCTGATCTCTAGCCATGAAAAAAATTTTAAAACAGTAGTCAAAAGCTATTATCACTAAGAATAGTTTTTCTGTCCTCACTAAGAATGACTGAATTATTTAAGTTAGTGCCAAACACATAGTAGATAGTAAGTACATATTACATGAACTATAACCTAAAATTATACTGCTTACAAGGAATTTTCCAGAAAGCCCTTTGTTGTTATTTGGTTAGTTTAAAAACAAGTTTGTAATTTGAATTGGTATAATATAATTTTGCAATAATAATGCTGTTTACTTCTTAGACTGGCACAGTTACCATTTTGATTTGTACGTATTCACATGTGGCTCTGCTTGACTTCAGAATTAAACTCTGAGTTAAAGTGGCTTTCATTGAAACCGCGCTGAATGTCTATTTTCAGCTGTGTATGCTTATTTTCTTTCTTCTTAACTTACAAGTTAACCGCCATTTTAGTCTAAGTCAAATTCTCACAAGAGAACTGAGAACCTCCTTTTAATCCCAAGAGTTTACTAGAGTTTCTTAAATTTGTAAAGAGAAAAAATATGTTTACATACAAATAAAGGAAACGGTAGGAAGCTGATCTCTGTGTGATTTTATGAAAGAAAATATTACCCTATTTTAAGATCTCTGACAAAACATAAAATATACAACTGATCTATTCCAGGTCAACACTCACACTTTTAGAAGAAAAGCAAGAGAACTGGGAAAATGAGAAACAGTTTTATGAAAACAGATCTAATCTTTCAAGAGATCATTCATTCAACAAACTGTGCTCTAACTGAGGTGGGTGCTGTGCTGGAGGTTAAGCTAAAAAGGGAAAGGCTTAATTTGATGTTGAATATTTCACAGTCACATAAGAACAATTATAAGTATGGTAAGTGCTATAAGAACATGGCAGAAGTCACAATGATAAAAATACAAGTATTTACCTTTCTCTCCATTCCAAGGGGTATCATTTGTAAGCAAGGCCTGATTACATGGCTTTTGTATCTCAACCTCAAAGCTGTGATCCATTATATTGTATAATTAAAACTAATATAATGTTGCATGTCAATTATACCTCAATAAAAAAAGAGTGAAATTTATATTTAAGTAAATGTGAAAATTTTTGTAAAAAAGGTTTACTTCTTCATGATGCATGTTTATATTTTTAAGCCAGCACAGAGAAAAAAATGTACCCCTAACACAATGGACCTGTCAATAATGAACTTGAAGATAAAGTGCCATTTATTGGAAAGAAATTTTGCTCTTTTAAAAAAAAGAAAACTAAATGTTACTGAGATAGTACAAGTATGGCTTTCTCAAGTTAGTTTTGGATTTACTATAGCTACAATGGGCTGCAAACATTCTCCCACAAAACAAACAGCCATTCCACAAATGGCTAAGGATTTAAAAAAATTAAATGAATGTTGTTCTTTTTTTTCTCACTAACCTTTCCTTAAAATAAGATTTAGCATTAATATTAAAAATAAATGAATGAATAAATAAAAATGGTTTATCTCTGAAAAGAAACACAGCTTTAAAAAAAATAGGTTGTAGATACACAGAATGATACATCTATCACACACATAAAATTTGGAGGACATTTAGTTGACATATAGTCAGTAACTACAGACTTGTTACAACACACATTGTTGTTATCCCATTTTTCTACACTTTCTTTATGTAACATGGATCCATTTTATACTCCCAAAATATATAAGTAAAATAAGAATAATAATTTTAAAATGCTACCATTAGTATACACTAATTACTATTAGAAACCACATGAGATATATTTATTTTATTTATTTTGTGGCATGTGTTTACAACTTAAATGTCATTGTCTCATTTTACAGATAAGGAAATTATGGGGCAAGGGAAACTATATCATTGTATAATCAAGGTCATATAGCCAGTAGGCAACAGAGCTAGAAAGGGGGATCTGTTCACTTTAGCATGAGAGCCTTCTCTGTCCATTACAATAACACTGTGCTGTCATCCAAGATATAATACTAGTCTAACATTGCCTGCACCGCTAGCTGGAACTCTTCCTCACTGACACAGATCCAGCATCTGCGTATCAAGTTCATTATTGTCATCTAAAGCAGCAGCGTATCCTCTTCAATTATCCATCCTACTAGCTGCATGATTATTCATACAGTATGAATTCTATATGATTCACCTTCCCCATTAGTGGGTTATGCAGCAAGGCAGATAAAACTGACTCATAGTTCAGATGTTAAAAAGAGATGGATTTTTAAGTAACTATATGCAGAGGAAGTGTATTCTGCAATGTCAGTATTCTGAAAAACAGAAGTACTATCCCTGAATTTGTCTGTTTTGCAAATAAGAAATTCGGGTTATAGCCTTTCTTAAAGCTAGCCATCTTTAGAGATGAAGCCAATTCTCAACAGTATGTGTCTTAAAGGAAGGTTTACTGTATGCCTAACCTGCCTTCGCAGTATAAGCTGGCTTTTTCCATTTGGCAATCTAGCACTCTAATTGCAGAGTTTCCATTGTGGGGCTTCATGGAAGGCAAGTTTTCTTAGCACTCTGAATATATTGTGCCACTCTCTCTGGTATGAAAAATTCCACTGAAAATCAGCTGATAGCCTTATGGAAATTCTTCTGTATGTTAACTATGTTAACTATGTTTCTTTTCTCTTGCTGTTTAAGAGATTATCTCTTAATATTGATTTTTTTTTTTTACTTTCGCAGTGTAATGTAGATGTAGATGTTTTGATGTAGACTTCTTTGGGTTCAGCTTGTTTGGGATACTCTGTGCTTCCTAGATCTAGATATCTGTTTCCTTGATCTGAATGTCTGTTTCCTTGATCTGGATGTCTGTTTCCTTCCCAGGTTAGGAAATTATTAAGCTATTATTTCTTCAAAAAAGTTTTCTGCCTGTTTTTATCTTTCTTGACCCCTATAAAGTCAATGTTAGTACACTTGACATGGTCCCAGAGGTCTCAAACTTCTCTCAGTTTTTAAAATTATTTTTTCTGTTATCTTGGGTGATTCCAAAACTCTGTCTTCCAGATTACTAATTCATTCTTCTACAACATCTTTTGTTGATACATTCTACTGTATATTTTCATTTATAGTCATTGTANTTCTGGTATGAAAAATTCCACTGAAAATCAGCTGATAGCCTTATGGAAATTCTTCTGTATGTTAACTAGTTTCTTTTCTCTTGCTGTTTAAGAGATTATCTCTTAATATTGATTTATTTTTTTTACTTTCGCAGTGTAATGTAGATGTAGATGTTTTGATGTAGACTTCTTTGGGTTCAGCTTGTTTGGGATACTCTGTGCTTCCTAGATCTGGATATCTGTTTCCTTGATCTGAATGTCTGTTTCCTTGATCTGGATGTCTGTTTCCTTCCCAGGTTAGGAAATTATTAAGCTATTATTTCTTCAAAAAAGTTTTCTGCCTGTTTTTATCTTTCTTGACCCCTATAAAGTCAATGTTAGTACACTTGACATGGTCCCAGAGGTCTCAAACTTCTCTCAGTTTTTAAAATTATTTTTTCTGTTATCTTGGGTGATTCCAAAACTCTGTCTTCCAGATTACTAATTCATTCTTCTACAACATCTTTTGTTGATACATTCTACTGTATATTTTCATTTATAGTCATTGTAACCTTCAGCTCTAATTGATTATATTTTTTAACTGTTAAAACTCTTACTGTGTTCATCCAACTTCTCCTAAATTCAGTGAACATCCTTACCTCAAACTCTTTACAGGGTAGACTGCTTATCTCTATTTCATTTAGTTCTTTTTCTGGTGTTTTGTCTTATTCGTTTGTTTGGAACATATTTCTCTGTATTCTCAATTTGCCCAATTTCCCATTTTATTTCTATGTACTGAGCAGGTCCACTGTGTGTTTTGATCTTGGAGAAGTGGCTTTATGGAATATCCTACTAGGTACAGGATCCATGAGCATGCTCCCCTCTGGCCATGAGAGGTAGATGTTCCAGGGGTATCTCCAGAGTGAGCTGTACATGCTCTTCTATTGTGGCAAAGACAATAACTAGGTATCTATAGGCGAGCAGGCCCCTGGCTCAGCAGCCTGTGAGGACCTAACTTGTGTGGTTGTTATGGGTTTGCTGGTAGGTAGAGCAGGAAACCTGGCATTGCTGGTTTTAATTCCAGACAGTACACACCTGGGGTAGATCCAGTGGTGGGCAGGGCAGTCTACCTGAGAGGCGGGCCCTGCAGCCTAGTGGTTCATGACAGCTGCAGACCTGTAGGTGGACGGAGCATTTTACCCATGTGGCTGGCTGTGTGGCTCCGCCCTTCATGTTTATTGCAAGCCTGCTGCAGGGTGAGGCAAGCCCCTGGAACCAACAGGCTAGACAAAGGACTCTGAAATGGTGCTTCCCAGTGCTGGTGCCAGTGTGAAAGAACAAGATCTCAAAAATAACTGCTGCCAGTGACTCCATTTCCCAGATGAGTTCTAGCCGCCTCCTGCCTCTCTGAGGAACTCTCCAAGATCAGCAAGTGGTTCTGACTCAGGCATTTTTCCAACTACTACATCTGTAGTTGCAGGACTCAGAGAATATGAGATTTCATGCATCCTTTCATAATGGAGTCTCTGACAGCCCTCTGGCTCTCCTGAATGTAAGCTCTTCCGATTTTCACAGACAAGCTCTCTGAGGGCTTGTCTCCCTGGTGCAGAACCCTATGCTTGAGAGCTCCTTGTGGGCTTCAGATCCCTCACTCTTCAGGGAGGATTTCTGTGGTTGTGATAGTCTCACTGTTTGTGAGTCACTAAATGGGAGGTGTGGATCCTAACTGTATGACATCTCCATTCCTCCTATCCATTGCCCTGTGGTTCCTTCTTTATATCTTTAGTGGCAGAAAATATTTCCTGTTAGTTTTCAGGTCTTTCTCATAGATAACTATCCTTGAGTGTACCCATGGGAGGTAGTGAGATCAGGGTCTTTTGACTCCACCATCCTGATTTCCCCTGCCAAAACACTTTCAATTAACAAATTTTACTGAAAGTTTAAATCAAAGAAAAGGAGTATAATTGCCTCCAAGACAGCAATATCTCCATATTTTGATGATATGAATGCCAGAACATCTATATTTGTATTCATAACTGTTTTAAGTATAGGTATGGAAATAATCACAGAATTTGGATTCTGCACTCCAGTCTCCTCCTGTGTTCCTTCATAAAAAGATGTAAAAACTTCCTTTATGCACATTATGACATAATGGTAATAAAATTTAAGCTCATTGGCTGACTTCTGGCCTTGAATACATTATGCTTAATCTGATTCACCAGAATGGAAGGAGTAGCTTTAGTGTTTCTCTCAAAGATTATACATATGATTCATTTTACCCTCCCTAAACAAGACTATTCATTTTCATTTTAACATATAAAAGAATCAGCCCATGTTTACAGCAAAGCTACATGGATAGATCAAATCAAATTAATATTATTTAGCTATTGGATTTTAGCATTTACTTAATTAAAAACAGGAAAACAAATGTGTTGGTTCTTTACTTTCAAACTTTCTAAAGCTACATCTCAAATTATGAGGCTAGAGATGTACTTTTTATTATATTGTGGCTGCTCACTTTACTTATTTACTTTCTTACTTATTTAATAATTTTCAATACCTGCTCTGAAATGCCAGACAGTCTTAAAATTAACATAATATTTGAGTAACAGCAGAAAAGGATAGAAGACAAGCATATTGTGACAATAATACCATATGAACAGCTATATGAACAGCAAACACAAGAACTGTATGATAACATAATATAGTTAAGGATATTAGGGATACCATCTAGGTGGGAAACCAACCCTGAAATGATTGTCACATGATTATAAATGGGGAATAAGGCAATTAACTCTTGTCTGATTAGAAATGGGTGATAGGGCTTGTAAGAATGACATGAAGCAGGATAATGTCAATTTTAGTGAAATGAGAGGCATTCAATATGTTTAGGTTTCATAATGAGGTACAAATGATGCAAAGTAAGGTTACAGAATTTGACTGGGACAAGATTATGAAAAGCCTATAGCTTAGCAAGGGTTCATAAGCATCAAAGATGTGAAATGGAGAAATTATAATAAAACAGCAAAACAATTTTAGAATCTTATTGTCCATATAATTTTCAGATTGGTTTATGCAATGAAGACAGAGGATTCATGCAATCTTTAGCCAAAAATACCACTGCTAACAGGTTAGGAGCAATATTAAAAAGAGTGGGTCTTTCCAGGTAGCACATGGTAAAGAATCAGCTTGCCAATGCAGGAGATGCAAGAGACACAGGTTCAATCCTGGGGTTAGGAAGAGTCCTTGGAGTAGGAAATGGCAACCCACTCCAGTATTCTTGCCTGGAGAACTCCATGGACAGAGGAGCCGAGTGGGCTATAGTCCATGGGGTCACAAAGAGTCAGACACAACTGAGTGAGCACACAGACACACATTACAGAGAGTACTTGAGTAATCAAAGAGGTAATCCATATTTAACATGTGACTCTTACATGTTTCTCATCCACCAAGTGACTTTAAATCTATGTAATATCCTTACTTTCTGCACCTGCAATTCCTCTGATTTGTGTCCTTAGGTAAGCCTCAATTTATGGAAGAAAACTATTAAAAGTCAGAAAGAATCTAGGTGTTTCTTGCAGAAGAAGAGAGGAAAAAAATGAAACAAATTCATAGCTTCTACTGGGATAAGATTATTGTCAAGATAATGGCTCCTGATTTTACAACAACCTAGAAACTCTTTCTGCAGCCTGTGAACCCTTTACCTTTAAGAACTCAAGAAGGCCCCTATGTCAATAAGCAAGCTATATTTTTCACAAAAAAGAACCATGCCATTTACCTGAGACATGAGGACCTGCAGATTAATACTGAGTCTCATTTGTAGGAAATAATTACTTTTAAGAAGACTAAATCTAAAACTGGGGAGCCTGTGTTTTTAACATTAATTTATGAGTTTAAGAAGGTCACATGCATGCTGTTACGGTCAAAATATACAAAAAGCACATTTTCAGTTTTTAACAAGGTGAATCAAACTTAATATTGCTAAACATTGTTGATATATCTATACTATTGTCTCTTTGCCATAACAACCAAAAGAGCTACAGATTGATACAGAAAGTAAGGCATGTTTTAATTGGGAGGCACGAATGTAAGATAAATGGATTCTTCCTGTTTGGATCCTACAGAACACTTAAAGGCAGGACTGCTGAACTCAACCAGTTTGTCTTATTAGCAGAGGACATGGCCCTTATTTTATAATCATTGTCTCATTGCTCTTTTCCACAAATATCACAATGGCACAAACTCCTGATACTTGCAAACATTTAAGCTTGGAGAACAGGCAGTTCAGTTTATCATCTTGTGTTTTCCCATGTTTCTGACCACTGGTTCCTATCTCTGAGGGACGTAAACAAGACGTACAGTCACAGTCAGCCTGAGAAGAGTGGCAAATATATTATGATGTAAATGCAGAAGACTTGAGAGATGCGGGTTCCGTCTTTGGGTAGGGAAGATCCCTGGAATAGGAAATGGCAACCCACTTCAGTATTCTTGTCTAGAAAATTCTATGGACAGAGGAGCCTGGCAGGCTACAGTCCATGGGGTCACAAAAAGTCTGACAACACGATTGAGCACACACATACACCAACTGGCAAATGGATCTGGGAAGGATGTAATCAGGTGGTAAAATGGACAAGAAAAGACTCCACCTTAATATCAATTTTCAGGCATTTGTCCTCTTTCTTTATGTACATCTTGTATGTTTGTGTGTGTGTACCAATCTCTTGCAAAAATTATGGTCTGGAGATGTTACCAAAGTAAAGGATATTTAATTGTTTAATAGACAATTATCACATCTTATTCTAGAGTACTTCTTCCTCACCCAGTTGATTGATTTATTAGATGGCTACTATTTCTAATCAGTCTAATATTCTTCAGTTCAGTTCAGTTGTTCAGTCGTGTCTGACTCTTTGTGACCCCATGAATCACAGCACGCCAGGCCTCCCTGTCCATCACCAACTCCCAGAGTTCACTTAAATGCACGTACATTGAGTCGGTGATGCCATCCAGCCATCTCATCCTCTGTCGTTCCCTTCTCCTCCTGCCCCCAATCCCTCCCAGCATCAGAGTCTTTTCCAATGAGTCAACTCTTCGCATGAGGTGGCCAAAGTACTGGACTTTCAGCTTTAGCATCAGTCCTTCCAAAGAACACCCAGGGCTGATCTTTAGAATGGACTCGTTGGATCTCCTTGCAGTCCAAGAGACTCTCAAGAGTCTTCTCCAACACCACAGTTCAAAAGCATCAATTCTTTGGCACTCAGCTTTCTTCACAGTCCAACTCTCACATCCATACATGACCATTGGACCTTACCTTCCATCAAAAAGTTGACTGTGACAAAATATTGAGGACAGTGTGCCAAATTTTCAGTCAGAGATAGAGAATTAGTTCCTAGTAATCAAGAAGAAGAATAGGTTTCCTTTTTCCTAACTTATGTAAGAAAGACTACATGGCTCGATGGTTACAATATGAAGATCAGTTGATCCTAAAACCAATTAGCACATTTGGTCTCTTCCAAAAAACAATTTCTTACCAAAAACAAGCAGTCAATATAAATGTGTGATACAACCTTGGCAAGTCATTTTTCTTTATTAAATCAAGAATCTTTAAATATTCATACCCTTTGACTTGACAATTCCAATAAGCAGATGTTTGCTATAGAAGTAACCTCATATAGGGAGAAAATATATTCCTAAGTGGGCTTCCCTGATGGTTCAGATGGTAAAGAATCTGCCTGCAATTCAGGAGACTCAGGTTCAATCCCTGAGTCAGGAAGATTCCTGAGAGAAGGGAATGACTACCCAGTCCAGTATCCTTGCCTAGAGAATTCTAGGGACAGAGGAGCCTTGTGGGCTATAGTCCTGATTCACTGGAAAGACCCTGATGCTGGGAAAGACTGAGGGCAGGAGGAGAAGGAGGCGACAGAGGATGAGATGGTTGGATGGCGTCACTGACTTAAAGGAAATGAATTTGACCAAGCTCCAGGAGATAGTGAAGGACAGGGACCAGGTATGCTGCAGTTCACAGGGTTGCAAAGAGTTGGACACGACTGAGCGACTGAACAAGAGCAATATTCATATAGTATTCATTAGAGTGTTATCTATAACAGATACCAAGATGCCTAAAACAGAGTAACAATTCTATACACTGTGCTAAGAACACAAGCTAGAATACTATATAACAACTGAAATTTTTAGGGTAAATATTTGCTCATAAAGTTAAATAATTTAAATAATTTAAGAACACATGCATTAGGATACTTATATAAGAATGTTCATAATAGCCCTAAACTAGAAACAGCCCAAATGTTGATGAATAGTACAAAGAATAAATAAATTATATAATATTTAGGCAAGGGAACCCTATAAAAATGTAATTGAACTTTAGCCACAAGCAATAAAAACAGATGAAACATAAATGTTGACCAAAAGAAGAACAAAATATGCATCTCTCTGCTCTGCTAAGTCACTTCAGTCCTGTCCGACTCTGTGCGACCCCAGAGGGCAGCCCACCAGGCTCCCCCGTAGTAAGATGCAATTATATCATTAAACAACATTACTTAAAGCACCGTGCATAGGCAGTATAAGTCCAAATAAAATACAATAAGTTTTTTAAACAAAAGGGCATGATTAGTACAAAGTCAAGGCAGAGATTACCCCCAAAGAAGAACAAAGAGGACATCACCATGGAGGTGAATCATATAAAGGACTTTTAAAGAGATGTTAAAAGGGTCTTGTTTCTTCACCTGGGTAGTGGTTACATAGATGATTCTTTAAAATTAATTGTTTTGTACTTTTATATCTGATGTGATATATTTTATAATAATATTTTAAAGGAATTATAAAAAACTAATTTTTTCCCAACTCTGGAGATTAGCATAAAATAAAACCTGAGTTGGGACTTGAAGATAGAACTGACATAGGTAAAGGAATATCCAAAGATATGAAATTATATGGGCAAAAGGAAAGAAGTATGGTATCAAATAGATAAGTTTGGCTGTACCGATGAGTGTAGGAAGGAGAAATAAGAGAATTAAGCTAGAACATTATCAGCAGAAGAAACCCTTCAACACTAAGCAAACTGGATACAATGATAGGATTCAGGTGTGGGTATTTTACCTAACAGCTGTAGATTAATCCTTTGCTTTCCCTGTGCCCCTTCTGTAAAATCAGTTACCATCCCAACACCCTGAATCACTGGGATGTAGAACCAGCAAGGTTGAAAAAAAACTTCAGCAATTTCCTTCTTTTCCAGGACCGAGAGCAGTTCACTGTGTCTACTTTCCAAGTCCGTGAAGGTGGAGTCCATCAGTGCCTATTCATTTTGGTCTCTGACACTAACGTTCTGCTTTGGTTGCTGTATATGTTGCTTTGTTAGTTCCTGTTCCAGACACAACCATAAAGTGATCCAGTCTTTTAGGTTAAAACTACACAATTCAGGTTCCCTGCCTCTGTTTCCTCTGCCTGACAGGACACCTTTACTGCCCCCTGGAATCCGGTGCTGAGTATACTTTGCCTTTCTAAGGTCTGTGTGCCTATCTCTCTGAAAGGCTCTGTTATCTAGGCTGCTCTGCAGGTAATGTGGGCTTAGTATCCTCCCCAAAAGCCTGGCTATAAGAAATGTGGACAAGTTCCATGATGGATTCGTATCTCCATTTTCAACTTAAAAAATAGAAATGATATTCATGGTTCAGTAAATAAAAGGAGTGAAAAACAACTGTTATATATGTAAAGAATTAATGCTTTATTTCTTTGCTATTTTATGCTAAAAATATTAAAATCACTATTTCTAGAAGGAATGGAAAAAATGAATAAATATATGTTGGAATTATCAAGTATAGATTAATTTTTTAAAGTCTATCTTCATTTTTAGGAGAAATTAAATCCTATTTGTCCAGACATTTAACAAAAATAATCTTTGAAATATACCCTGGTAGTGTAACTTTATGACAAGAAGTGAGAAAACTTCAAGAGTAGTTTCTAATGTCTTATAAAGTTCTTCCCTTCATTAGCTGTGATGGCACGTACACAGCATTTTCCTTTCTCTTAAGAATGAGCAGTCTCCATAGTAAAAACAAACAAACATGAGTACATTTTTAAAGTCTTAGATGTTTATATTTTAGCTAAATGAATAATTTTTTATTTAAAGAAATGAGCTGTGTTTTCAGAGATTTTGTTTTTATTTAATATCTTCCTAATAAAACAATTATAACAGAGGGTGGTACAAAGCAACTAAAATAACTTTGGTTATAAATTATCCCTCCAGAGGTTATGATTTGTAGTGACATGTTTTCATAAATAATGATTATAATAACACTGCATGACTATGTTTTCTTCTATGTAAATATTTGTGTCAATCCAACTTATCCTAAGTTCTCCCAGTGAAGTTGCTATTGATTTGCACTGCTTAGAAACTTGAGTTTTTTTACATGTCTTGTTTCCATCTTTGTTTCCTTGCCTGCTGCATGAGCCAGTGTGCCATTCTAGGGAACTGTCAACTCTCACTCACTCTGTTTTACGTGTGTCATATTATTAAAATACAATATTTCCACCTGGTTGTTTTTTTTGTGCAAAATTGTCAATTTTGATTTCTGGGAGTATAAAGGAGCATCTACCTGTATTTACTTGTGTATTACTATTATTCAAGACTCTTAACTGCAAATAACTGGCAGTTACTCAAGCTAGCTCCAGCTGAGGGGAAAAGAAGGAATTCAGACCGTCCTCTCAGGACAGAAAAGATATCAAGAACGTTGGTGGAATCCTCTCAACTTCCCTTATGTACACTTCTCCATGAAAATTGGCTTTCCCTGCTTTGAAGTGCACATAGGAAAACATGATGTCCCATGTTCCTGAGTTAAGTTAGACTTCTCAACATACACAGGATCCATTCATTGTTTCTTGGTCTCTTCTCAGTTTTCAAGACAGGGAAAAAGAGATTGCCTTAATCTCACCATGGTGTTAAACATTCCTCATCACAGGGAGTTGAAAACAAATCCAGTTACTGGAAATCCAACCTTTAGATAGATACGTAAAATGGTTTTGTCAACAAGGTCAAATACTTTACATATGTCTATTCTAAGCTGTCCTACCCAAAACTAGCCTTTGTTTCTTGAACTATCTGTCTGCACCATTAGTACCACCTTTGGCCTCACTTTGAATCGAGGTGCAGGGTCTGAGAAAAGGCCTAAGAACCTAAACACAAGTGTTTTGTAATGATTAGTTCCTTTTAGAGAAAACACAAAAGGCTTTCTGATCTACTCTGTGATTCAGTTCCCTCAGGTAACTCTGGCATCCACAATGCACTACTCATGACCACTGCCTAAATTCTCACACAGAAGCTTGCTAAGCAGGTAGACACTTTAAAGCAAAGGCCAGGAATGGAAGTTACAAGGAAGAAGCTCTGTGAGTATTAGGCAAAAACAATGCACCATTCATTCCCGTTATTAAGGAGCCATTTCCCCTTCAGGCAAATTATTTCACCAACAGACAATAATGAAGGGCTTCAGTCAGACCCTCTTGACACACTGGGCAGAGTGCTGGACAGGTGCCACTGTCTTAGAAACACAAGGCTTTTTCAGCAGAACTTTCTCACAAAGCAACCAAGAGAGAGTACATACATCCCATCAGTCTCAGATGATCTGATTGGAAACGTCAGAGGGTGTCTTTTGAATCCAAAAGACAAGAAGGTATTTGGGCAGTTAGGCAAAACTAAAAGAAAGCCAGAGACAAATCTACTTAGAAGAAGAGAGATGGATAAGACCTACATGACAGAAAATGGGAAGCAGGAATATTATCCTCTTGGCCTTTTAGTTCTGACTTTTAGAAAATCTACAGCTCAGTGGCAGAAGATGCAGAAAGATGAAGCAGTGTTTCAGTACAGCCAAGTACTCCCACTGAAAAAGCTCAGTTTTGAAAGTATTGCTGAAACATGCTGGTGCATATTTAACAAGACAAATACATTTGATGGGATTACATTTTATGTCAAGAGCAATAGGATAAATTTAAGAAAGTTGTCATCTTTGCTAGGATTCCAAAATTACAACACGTTTTTCAGCAGAGAATTTTCTTTCTTATAACATCATGTAAGAGGTGGGGAGTGGATGGCAATAGGACAAAACTGAAAGAACTGAAATTTTACTAATGGGAAAAAAGGTCATAGTACTATAATACTTTAAAGAGAGAAAAGAAGGGGAAGGGAAAGAAGAAAGAGAGGGAGAAATTGAGAGAGGAAAAACAGTGAGAACCTCGCCTTATTGCTTTGAGAAGTCCCACAACCAATATCAATTTGGCTGCTTCTCCCTTCACACTGTCCCATTTTATAAGATTTTATGGTTTTAATCACTTTAGGGAAGGAAGTGCAATAAAGGAACAGTGTGATTTTCTAAATACACAGACTCCAGTAATTCCTAGGAGATCCCTGTCAGGATTTTGGAATAGAGAATATGACTCCTTTATGAAAAGTAGCCACTGAAGAGAGCTCATATGTTTCTTTGATTATTATAACTAGCACTTATGTTGCATGAGACAGTATCAAGGTGCTAACCCACAAAAGGAACGGTGTTTAATATGTGGTTTGGCAGTTAATATGTTTAATATGTACAGACTCAAGTTAGGCTACCTACTTAATTCAGATTACAATTTACCCATGTCCTTCATCCTCAAACTATGTCACTGTAACCACTGAGGTATAAGTTTCTGATTTTTGAGCTCATTTTCAAATTCACATTAAGGACAACATTGAAATATTTAAATACTCACCATGAAGAAGCTAATTTCCTTCCCCTACACTCCAACAAGCTTACTCCAGGACCACAGAGAAGAGACCTGACTCAGCTCCATCCTGGCATAGAGAATTAACTCTCAGTGAAATGAAAGTAAAATGAGAGGGTCGAACAATAACATTTTATCTTTCCATGTGGTGTTATTACTGCTGGGAGATCATATTGGATCCGATGTTCCCTAACTCTGAAAAACAGTCTGCCACAAAAGCTGTATAATCTTCCTACCTGACCTGTTTTTGTTTTTTTTTTTAAGAACTATTAATAGAATCCCTGTTATGGACTATCCAGCCATTTCAATTGCAAATAATATGTTATATTCCCTCATATGCAAATTATTATGTAGATGGGAAATGTTGAGAAATGGTTCTTAGACAACTACGTTCATAGTAACGCTGTTTCTGCACTGGTTCAGGATTCTTTGTGACAGAGGGTTATGTCTTATTTATTTTTGTATCTCCAACTTCTAGCTCAGCACTTGGCACATACTAAGGGCTCAACAAATATGGAAGGAAAAAAACTGACTTCAAAGGCATCAAATGGAAAAAGAAGAAGCACCTCCATTTCTCTATTACACAGTGACGCCACTTAGGAAGTCCAGCTTGAACTCAGTTTGGGTATTTCTACTTCAGCCACAAATCAAGATCACCAGAAAATATCACACTTATAAGGGTACCTAATGCCAAAGCCCCAAGAGTTAAGCTTGAGTTAAATATGATTCAGTTATTGATAAGTCATTCAAAACTAAGCTTTATTACTGTGACTATATTTTGGAACTCATTCTGTTGGTTTCTGTATTTATTAATGTTGCAATGTTTACTTGTAAAGAAATGTATACTTTTGGAAACATGCTGTTTTTGGAACAGATGTGTGATGGAGGTTGTATCCTTTGCTTAATGTGTTCATCAAGAGTGGATTTTTAACATTTGATCTTCAGTTGTACATAGGTACATGGTAGCTTCTTAAAGAATATTTTATCTCAGATTTTTTAAAAAATATAACTCTCCAGTCATTGACCTTAAATTGAAATCATGTAAAGTAATACCAGTGTTTAAATTTACTTTATAATCATGCCACATCTGTTCATACATATATTTCAGAATCATGTCATGAGAATATATTATATATAAATTCATCAAAGACAAATTCACTTCACTTTGGGCTGAAGTGTTTCCATGCTACCAATTCAGTGTCAGTGTGTTCAATTATGTATTTTTTGGTTTAAAGCTTTTAAATAATTTTAAAAAATTGTTCTATAATGAATACCTATTTTCATATAAAAATTATTGAGAATATATTAATAATTGAAGGGAAATAATCTAACAATTAGGGAATGTTACAACAGATCAGGGCACATCAGTGGAACAATGAAATGAAGTATATTGTATATCTATGGAAATACTAGCTTTAAAGCATCTTCTACAGCATGATGTATCACATTACTCATGCCATAGTTCAGAACCTATTCACCTATTAAGCCTTGCCTTTTATTAAATCTCTAACTCTGCTGCAGCAATCAACTTGGGCTAAGTTCTAAGTGATTCCCACTAGCTCAAGTTAACACAGTTTGGTTCATGTCTAATATAGGGCCTCTTGCCTTTTATTGCAAGGTTTTCCTGTTGACTGTGAGGCGTGGCTTACCAGGAAGCCTGCTCACAGCCACACTCACGTGAGGGAGGGAGTTCACATGCTGTGTGTACGGACCTGGAAGAATGAGTAGCTAGTCGATACATTCATTTCCCTTTTCTTCCCCATGACTGACAACTCATGCTGTAGCTCATAAGCTCTCTTGGAAAATATTTCCTCAGGACTGAGATGAAAACTTCGTATTGGTTCTACCTGTTTCACTTCTTTTCTCCTTAGCCCTATTCCCTGGAGCTGCACTTTCTAATAAAGCAAAAGCACATAAGGCTTTGCCTCGAGCTCTGCTTTCTGAACAAACCAAGTAAGACATTTAGAATATCCTAGAAAGAAGACTTTTAGGCCACCATTTTGGAGTTGGAATATCAAGTTGTTAGATGGCAGCAAGCATTTTGGCTTCATATGGTGGGGATAGCATAGAAATCTGCATAGAAATCTCTGCAGATTTCTGCAGAGGTCTGTTATCCTCTTTCTCCCTATTATATCATAGTCTATAGAGTCTTTGATCATCTTGACATCTGAGTGAACAAACTGGTCCAATAATTTGATGATATCCTACTAATATGATCATGTGAGTAAGAAGCAGCAAGTTTCCTAAATGCCCTAGTAAGACATATGTATGTCAGAGAGGTAGAAACAAGATCCACAAATCCTCACTGTTGCCACATTAGTGGAGCTCTTCTGGACCTAGTGGCTCCCCTGGTGGCTAAGATGGTAAAGAATCTGCCTGTAATGCAGGAGAACCGTGTTTGATCCCTGGGTCAGGAAGATCTCCTGAAGAAGGGAATGGCTATCCACTCAAGGATTCTTGCCTGGAGAATTCCATAGACAGAGGAGCCTGGTGGGCTACAGGCCATGGGGTCACAAAGAGTCAGACATGACCGAGTGACTAACACTGTCTGGACCTGGTGGCCTGGAGCCATTAAGGCAAAGGAGCCGGTTCCATCTGTACCTTACATCAAGAAAAAAGAGGCCAAACACTTGCACTCAGAATTTTGGAACAAGCACATACGATACCTTTGCTCAAGCCCCTGTATTTGGAGACCCTTGACTGGCACTTAGAGTAAGAGAGGAATCTGACATACAGGCAGGCAGAGGTGCACGCTCCCGTGTCACCTGGACCCTCTGGCCAGTTATTTCAATAGTGGCGTCAGAGGTGTCCATAGTGGAATAGGGTGCTCTGTGGAGTCCCTAGAAAATCTCAACAGAAAATGCACATCTCAAACCCCTAGAATTATGGAGCAAAACTATGCCTTCGGGGACAAAAATTACTCTCTGCTTGATAAACAGTTCCCAGGGTACCCAAGCCCTCAAAGAGACTGAGTAACTGTGGTTTAGGAAGTGACTAATTGGTTTAGGAATAGCCCATTTGGAACTCCGTGTTATCAGAAATGAGCCATAATGTAGGGTTGCAGTTCCATTTGATTATATTTTGGGAAGTGGGTGTCAGGAGTTCCACCAGAGTAGCAGGTAATCAGACTTCATGTCAGTCACCCCTATTGTTCTGACATCTTGGCTCCAACTCACATCAAGGGCCATATGGGGATTTTCCTTTACAGTCAGTGGAGAAGAAATGAACTTGAGCCTGGTTCACAGGTGAGATGACACAACGGGAGAATAGATTGTAGGTTGCTGCCACATTGAGACCCACACCAGGTGGTCCTAAGAAACAGTGGGAATGGACCCCAAGGCCATGTAAGTGGTGCATTTATCAGTCACTTTGCTATCACATTTTTTTCTTTTTTCTTTTCTTCTTTTTTTTGGCTGTGTTGGGTCTTCGTTGCAGCCTGCAGGCTGTGTTGGGTCTTCTAGTTGCAGCCCGTAGGTTTAGTTACCCTTGGCATGTGGGATCTTAGTTCTCTGACCAGGGGTTGAACTTGTGTCCCCTGCATTGGAAGGCAGATTCTTAACCATTAGACCACCAGGGAAGTCATTATTACATCTTTATACTAGCTTTCCCGCAACCTTCTCTACTTCATTTGCCCTCCCCTGTTCTGATCCCTAGATTATACTCTAAAATAAAGCCCCAGTTTCTGATTTCTTGAAAACTAGGTTAAGACACATTTAAAAAAAAATCATCATGATATAAAGTTATATGAACAAAGATAGAATACAAAAGTATATATCTGAGAGATTTGCTTTGTACAAAGTAATATCTAGAAAAAATGTTAAGAATATATATTAAACAGGGTTAACAGGTGCTATTTCTTGGGAGCAAGACTAGAAATGGCTATTTATTTTATATTCTATAGTCTCCAAGTTTCATACATTGAACATAGTTATCTTCAAACGCAGAAAAAAATGTTCTATGGGACAAACTATCAGCAGGTTTCTGTAATAGAAAGCGGTCTAAGGGCATGGTCATGGTATAAGACAGATATAAAGTAAACCATATTTCATGGAAAACAAGTATGCAACTCGAAATCAAACAAACACCAAGGAAAATGTCAGAAGCTAATGAAGGGTCAAGGGAAGATAAGCACTTCAGTCCTGAATAGTTTATCATGGTCTTATTTGGGGGCTAGGGTCTTTTCTGATACATATCTGTTATAGAAAATCTTGGAAAAGAAAATGGCAATCAACTCCAGTATTCCTGCCTGGGAAATCCCATGGACAGAGGAGCCTGGCAGGCTACAGTTCATGGGGTTGCCAAAGAGTCAGACACGACAGAGCAAATAAACAACAACAACATAGAAAACCCACCATCAATACTTAATGGAGGTATCCCATGAGAAATATATTTTCCAGTTAAAAACTAGACAACATCTGAAAGTATAAGTAGAGAATGCTAATGAAGTCGGGGGGGAAATATATGAAATTTGAAAAAAGTCTAGACTTCTTGGTCTCTGAAGTTATGGAATACAGGAGTAGCTAACTCCAGTAACAAGATAATATAGGTATGACTAGGTAAAACATATGATTATATTAACATGTGTAAAAGAAATCTATCTTAGGAAGTGGACTGTACTTAGACAAATTTATGAAGACTTAAGGATAGATTACAAAAATGCAAGGGGCTAGTAGGTGAGTAAAACAATTCTTGTTTGGCATGGGAAGAGGAGGAATACTCTTCTTGATTACAGGAAAGGGGAGGGATATACAGGATGTTAGGGGGCAGAGATAAGAAGAGAATGAATGAGAAGGAGGATGGGAAAAGACAGGGAGTATGACGTGCCCTACCTACCAGCCATGCTCTAGAGCCCGGAATGCTGGGTGGGAATGGATTTCCTGTAAGACCATGAACAAGCTCAGTTTGTTGCAAAGCAGAGATAGTGCCCAACCATGTAGACATATAGAAGGATAGAGCACAGAGGTTGAACGGGGGCTGTGGGTAGTCACGGAATGTAGGACTGGGGCCAAGTACAAGTAGACCAGATCCCTGGGTGCATGGACTTCTTGGGGAGTGGGTGCTGGTTGCAGACCTCATGACAGTGAGATGTCATGTAAGCCAATGTAAATTTGTGTTATGTGGGGGTCAGGATGAAGAAGCACAGTTTGAGTTGATGGCCAGGGAGAAAAACAAGGAAACTAGATACCAGAGAAGAGGGTGTACCCTAAGTGACTTCCTGGTACCTGTCACCCTCTCTGCCCAATTTTTAAAGTAAGAACAGAAAAGTACAGTAGCCATCCTGGAAGAAATTTCTGTAGTGATTTATTTAAAAAATAAAGCTAGACCCTGTAAATGAGGTTAGGCAAGTCATTATAACTTGGAAGTTCATTCAAAGAATACAGTTTTAAAATAAAATAACAAGCATTCAGTGACATCAATGTTGATTTTGCCCACAAATCAGATAGGACCACAAGACTTCATATTTCACTTGTAACTTTCAATGATTGATTCCAATCTGGCCAATCCAGGAAGAGGAAATATTCTTGGGGAAAGAAAAGACACGTGATGGTGCTTGTCAGAGAGAAGAAAAAAATAGAGGTAGAGAGAATGAGACTGAGGAAAAAAGGGGCTGAAATTAAAGAGGGACAAGGCCAGCTTCTTGCAAGGGCACAAGGCCCTGTATTAAGATTCCCAGTGGGGTTGAATGCCCTTTTATCCGGGTTTTTAAATTCTTAATTTTTCCTCTGTACAAGTTATATAGCTGGCTCTGAGGCAAGAGGTATAAAGGAAGAAAAGTTGAAG
>SJYQ01095256.1:195727-225309 GCA_006410935.1 Redunca redunca
GAGACACTTTATGCTTGTGCAGCTAGGCAAAGCTTTGTGCCAGCGCTGGATATCTGTATGTCTTACATAAAGCTTAAAAGCTGAAATCATGACCTACAGGTTGGAGAAACAGAGAATGACTCTATATTTCAACTAAAATTATGTTAGGCTCTTTTTGATCCTCGGAAATGCCAGTAATTTGCTCTTTTCCATTACTTTTCTCCACCAAATCCTCTTTCCTTCCCACTCAATCCCTCCTCCCACACTCTATCTTAAAGGTACACAGAAAATAACTTGTTTTTCACAGACAGAGGAATATTATTTTCATTATCTGAGTTAAAAAGCTAATAGTAATAAAGCCATAATTTTCAATGAACTAAGACAAAAATCACCATTCCTTTTTCTTTGTTTCTGAGAGGCGGGAGAACAAATGTTATTTAGACATATCATACTCTTAAGACAATGGAAAACATTAGGGGAATGGATTTCACATCAGGAAATCTAGGAAGGAAAAATCCTTTCTTGTGGAATGGTGTTAAGTTTCTTTTTCCAGAGAAGGCAAAAGGTCCAGTAAGATGAAAGAAAAGCCAGGATGTCTGTGACAGCAGTGAAGTTCACTTTTATTTTTTTTCTGAGGCAGAGAAAGAAATCCGACAAATTAATTCTCATTGGAGGGTGTGTCAGATTTCATTTTCTGACTGAGAAATTTATTTTATTTAATTTTCCCCCCCACCCAACATCTCTCCTTCTCACTACTCCTCCTCCTGTATATTACATTGAGAAATAAAGCAATTTCAGAAAATACTTGTTTAATTGTTTGACTCTGGTCCATCACATTATCACTGAGAATTGGTTTCCTCACTTGCAAAATGCGGCTATCTTTAGCTAACTCCCTGAGGACTTATAAAGTTCAGCTGTTGGGAGAAAACTGGTCAAAAATAGAAACATTTTTAGGAGTTTAGGGGCAAGGATGTGTGGCACTGAAATATGATCACCCAGCTGAGAGAAGGGTGGGCTCTATAGGTTTGGGGATGAGCAAGTATTCTCACAAAAGCATTTCATTTCTTAAAAAAAAAGATGAACCCTATGCCAGACAAAAAAGAAACAGAAAAAAACCAAACCACAAGTCTTTGCCCCCAAATAGTGGTTTGCAGCCCCTGTAGTAATAAAAACGATGGGCTCTGGTTTAGGACAGCTTAAGAGTTAGAAATCACCTCCAAATACTTGGGTTGTCAACTGATTTAGGGAATTTACTTAATTTCTACCTCCTACCCCGCCCCCCAGTAATTTTATTGCACATAACATTGTGTAAGTGTAATCTTGCCTGGAAAATTCCATGGACTGAGGAGCCTGGTGGGCTACAGTCCATGGGGTCGCAAAGAGTCGGACACGACTGAGCAGCTTCACTTCACTTCAAGATGCACAAATGTGTTGGCTTGCTACACTTACAAAGTACAAAATGATTATCATTAAAGCCTTAGCTACCACTTGCATCCCATCACATATTTACCATTTCTTTTTTGTACTGAGGTCATTTAAGATCTACTCTCTTAGCAACTTTCAAGTATAAGATACAGTATTATTAGCTTTCATTGCTACACATTAGACCCTCAAATTTGTTAATCTTATAACTGGATTGCACCCTTTGACCAACATCACTCATTTTCACTTCAGTTTAGTTCAGTTGTTCAGTTATGTCTGACTCTTTGTGAACCCATGGACTGCAGCATACCAGGCTTCCCTGTCCATCACCAACTCCAAGAGCTTGCTCAAACTCATGTCCACCGAGTCAGTGATACCATCCAACCATCTCATCTTCTTTCGTCCCTCTTCTCCTGCCTTCAATCTTTCTTAGCGTCAGGGTCTTTTCCAGTGAGTCAGTTCTTTGCATCAGGTGGCCAAAGTATTGGAGCTTCAGCTCATTCTCACTACTCCTCTTCATCTCACCAGGCCTTGGTAAACACTATTTTGCTCTCTGCTTCTCCGAGTTTGTCTTTTTTAGTTTCTTCATGTAAATTATATTATACAGTGTTTGTCCTTTTCTTACCTGGGAAGTTACTTAATTTCTTTGTCTTGATTTCCAACAAATGTTAACGTTGTATTTCCACACTGAAACAAAAGGATGCTAATTGTATATCCCTCCTACTTTGCTGGGAGTCTTAAACAATATCATATATGGGCAAACTACTTCCTCCATAAATAATTGTTGTTACCATATCATTACCTTGCACGAAACAGTTTTCTATACAGATGTTAAGAAGTTTTGGTTTGCTTTACTATTGTTTGCTATATGATCCTCAAATAAAAAATTATAAATATTAAATTGAATATAAATTCCAGATAAATTAATCACTTCCAGGATGTAGAAGACATTATTTTAAATGTTATAATTCTTTTACATGGAGATAAATGTTAAGCTATTAGATCTTTGTGGGATACATTCTTATGAATTCCAACAAAAGAAACCTATTTTAAAATTTTCACTGAGAATAAAACTAGATCTAAATAAGAGAATATTTTTCTGGGGAGGGAGGCTTCAGACAGGAAAGATAAAAATCATTGGCATAATCCATCAAAGGGCTTCCCTTGTGGTTCAGCTGGTAAAGAATCCGCCTGCAGTGCAGGAGACCTGGGTTCGATCCCTGGATTGGGAAGATCCCCTGGAGAAGGGATAGGCTACCCATTCCAGTATTCTGGCCTAGAGAATTCCATGTACTCTATAGTCCATGGGTCGCAAAGAGTCGAACACTACTGAGCAACTTTCTCACACACACAGTCCATCAAAAATAGACCTACAAAGCTTCCTTTTTTTTCTTGTGAAATATATCATGCACACTGAAGTATAGACAATGATATATAATTTGAATAATAAAAACAAAGCAATCACCCATAGAGCCATCATCCAAGTTAAGTAATAGAATACTGCTAGTAATATCTTAGCAGCTTCCTGTGTACCCCTCCCAAATGAATTTCCTTTCCTTCCCACAGATGTAATCATAATCATCTCTGTGATAACTAATTTCTTTCCTTCCTTCTATGCATGAAGATTTAAACAATACATTATTTAGCTTGGCCCAATTGGGACTTTGTTAAAATAGAATCACATTGTATAAATTCCATATCCATTTCTTTCACTCAACATTGTGTTGATATAATTTTTCCATGTTGTTGTGTGTAGCTGCAGTATGTTCATTTTCCTTGTAGCAAAATATGATAAAAGCTTTACTGGTGGCTTAGAAAATAAAGAATCTGCATGCAATGCAGGAGACCCATGTTTGATCCCTGGGTTGGGAAGATCCCCAGGAGATGGAATGGCTACCCACTCCAGTATTCTTGCTTGAAGAATTCCATGGACAAGAGGAGCATGTGTGCACATATCATGATTTACTTATCCAATCTATATTCGATGAACATTTGTGTTGTTTTCATTTAAAGTTGCTCTAAATTATTTTGTATAAGTTTCCAGGTAAACATGAAAAAGAATTTCTCTAAAGTATGGATCAAGAGTGGAATTCAGGATGAGAATAAATGCATATCTTCAAATATGCAGGAAAATGTCAAACTATTTTCCAAATCAGTTCTATCAATTGACTCTCTGCTCCACAGGGGATGAGATTTCCCTTTGTTCCACATTCTCACCAATATTTGATATGGTCAACAATTTTTTTCCAGGCTCCATACAGGACAGGAATTTTTCCAGAACTTTAATCTGATCACATCTTTATTTTCAGCTCTTCAAAGGATCCTGTTACTAACAAAATAAAGTCTCAAATCCTTAGTCTAAAGCAGAAGGCTATGCTTTATCTGATCCAGTTGTTATATATTTAAATGTTGCTAGCTTTATGGTCCAGAGTTGTACACTATAGTGGTTTTAATTTGCATTTCCTTGGATACTAATAGAATTGAGCATCTTTTGTCAGGTTATCTTAAAGTCCATGAGTGCTTTTCTGACTACATCTTTAGCTTAGCTTTCTCTAAGGCTGTTTGTTTCTTATCCTTTTGTATGAGGGTTGTTTTATTTTTTTATGTTGTAGTAATTCACTCAGCCAATTATATGTGGTTATAACAATTACAATTTCTATTTTTCATTTCCATATGTGGTATCTCTTGGTGAAAAGAAGTTAAATCCAACGTAACTAAATTTACTAATCTTTTCTATAATTTATAGTTTATGTTGTTCAGTCACTCAGCCATGCCTGACTCTTTGTGACCCCCGTGGACTGCAGCATGCAAGGCTTCTTCCCTTGTCCTTCACCATTTCCTGGAGCTTGCTCAAACTCATGTCCATTGAGTTGGTGATGCCATCCAACCATCTCGTCCTCTGTTGTCCCCTTCTGCTCCTGCCTTCAATCTTTTAATTTATAGTCTGTTTTAATAAATTCTGAGGATATAAAAGTACTATTCACATTAATTTTAGAATCTTTATAATTTTGCTTTTCACATTTATAACTAAGAGTCACCTGGAATGGATTTTTTATAAGGTAATGATCCAATTTAATTTTTCCCTCTATGTATAATCAATTGTTCCACATTCATTTACTGAAAAGTCCAGGTCTTTCTCAGTAAAATGCCTTTGTTGCATGTAATTTTTACTATATTCAGTGTTCTACTCATTTGAAAATTTTTATATCCCTGTACCAGTAGACACTCCTCTCATCAATAGAGCTTTTTAAGTCTTCATGTCTGATAGGGAAAGTATGCCCAGGTTGCTTTTCAAGAGTATCTTGATGGTTTGGGCTTTTTACATTTTCATATAAATTTTTCATATAAATTTTTCATTTTCATATAACTTTGAAAAATTCCATTAAAAAATTTAAAAGCTTTAGCTCTACAGATGAATTAAGCGAAAAGTTACACTCGCAGTATCGAGCCTCTGCGCCATGAATATATCTGTGTATTTGCTTTTTGAAAAATGTATTTCCATAGAGTTCTACAAGTCATTCCATAAAGATTTTGGACCAATGTTGTTGGATTTATTTCCAGTTACTTTAGGTTTTGATGTTAATATAAATGATACATTTTTAAAAAAAGACTCATTTTAACTCTTTTTGCTACTATTTTTGAAGTGCAACAGATTATTGTATATTAATTTTCTATCTACCCTCTTACTATACGCTTATTCCTAACAATTTACTCTTTGGGGATTTTTATTCTTTTGTATATTCTATGTATTACCTGCAATAAATGACAGCTTGGTTTCTTCTGTTCAGATTTTTACACCTTTTATGTACCTTGCCTTATACAATTGGCTCAGATCTCCAGTGTAATATTGAATAGAAATAGTAATAGAAAATATCTTTGTCCTTTTCAGATTTTAAAGGGAAGAATTTAGGTTACTTACTACCGAATATCACGCTTCTGTATGAAAGAATGTTGAATTATAGGACATGAAAGGCTTTGAGGAGCCTATATTAAGATGATATATACATTTCAGTTAGGTATTTTACATTTATGTTCTTTAGTGAATTTCACTTGAACTTTTTCTTAATAATATTCTCATTAGTTATTCTGGTATTATAATTTTATAGGTTAACTTTAAAAAATAAGTGGCAAGGGGAGAATATTGCTGTCTTTTTCTGTCTTCTCAGATATTGAAATTATTTCTTTAGCACAGAGTACAACACTGTTGCAGTCACAATGACATGTGATCCATAAATCAATATTCCTTTTCTGCATGGCACACAGCTAGATTCTAATTTTCTGCCTCCACAGTTATGTGGGGTCATTGGTTACCTTCTAGCCAATGGACTGTGGTCTACATTTGTGAGAGCAAATGAAATATTGTATGTAAAAGTCCCTCACTGTAATGAATATTTACATCTGATACATTTAAAAAAACTGTCCTCATTTTTTAGTGGTGGGTAATAACATAAATAAGAAATGGTATTGTGTGGATTAGAATTTGTAGATAAAAGGCCTGGAAGCTAAATTTGTGTCTAATAAATGTAAACTGTTACTGTCATCTGATGCAATAATGGTATGTTGATAATAATACCATCATACATTTTGGGTATATATTTCATGTTTAAAAAAAGTGTATAACTCTAGTTTCCAAAAGAAATAAAGTAGAAATTAAAGAAATGTAATTATGGAAAATAAAACTGTTTGCAAATAAGTTACCCTGGAAAAAAAAGTGAATGTTGGTAACTCAGTCATGTATGACTCTTGGTGACCTCATGGACTAGGCTCCTCTGCTCGTGGAATTCTCCATGGAAGAACACTGGAATGGGTAGCCCATCCCTTCTTCAGGGGATCTTACCAACCCAGGGATGGAACCTGAGTCTCCTGCATAGCAAGCAGATTCTTTACCATCCGAGCCACCAGAGAAGCCCCCAAAAGTTACCCTAGACAACTATTATACAAACACTCTAATTTATTTGGAATTAAGTGAAATGGACAAAAATGTCATTGTAGGAATATTTTCAGAACTCCAAAGCAATCTGTTCATCAGGCATCAAAATGGCTAAGAGGAAGAGCAGCAAAAGTTAGGAAGTCAGTCTTTGTATCCTTCTTTGCAAGGTTCCTTTCTGGCATGATAGAGACTAGAGATCTGAGAAACTTCTAGATCTTTCACAAACTGGAGGGTCTCTCATTTCTGGAAGTTTCACCACCTCTGTTGCATTCAGAGTAATAATAAGTTGAGTTTAGGCAGGAGTAATGATGTTTCCCTATAACACCATCTCCCTTTACAGCTGAGGCAAGTATAATTTGAACCTCAAAGACAGAAAATGAGGTAAAATGAGGTTAAGTATGGTGACTGTTTTTACATCAAACCTGGATATTGTTAGAATGAGATAGATGCTTTGGACCTGTGGTGTGGCAAAGACTTTTGAGAGTCCCTTGGACTGCAAGGAATCAAACCAGTCAATTCTAAAGGAAATCAATCCAGAATACTCATTGGAAGGACTAATGCTGAAGCTCAAGTTCCAATATCTTGGCCACCCGATATGAAGAGCTGACTCATGAGATGCTGGGAAAGACTGAAGGCAGGAAAAGAAGGAGATTACAGAGGATGAGAGGTTGGATGGCATCACCGATTCAATGCACATGAGTTTGAGCAAGCTCTGGGAGATGGTGAAGGACAGGGAAGCCTTGTGTGCTACAGTCCATGGGGTCACAAAGAGTCAGACGTGACTGAGCAGCTAAACAGTAAAGCCACCACCCAGCTCACAGCATCTTTGGTAAGAGACCCAGTAGAATTTTTACTAGAATGCACAGTGTAAGGAGCAGGTATGTAGGATTTGGGCATGGCCTCCATAATTTGGTCAATCACCCTGGTCTGGTGAGGGTGATCATTACTGGCAAGGTAGTAGTAAAATGGGAAATGGTCTGGGAGGCAGTCAGGACACTAGTAAAGAGGGACACTAGGCTTGGCATGTGTGGAAATGAAAAAAACTAGATTTGATTTCTACTTCTTTTCATTGTGAATTATTGTGAAATTATAATGTTTTTTCGCTTCTAAAATGGGGCCTGAATACCTTAGTTGTTCACAGCAAGGAGCAATGAGATAAGAAAAGCTACAACAACTTGAAAAACCCAGACACTTCAGGGGGAAAAATAGGATTATGCGATGGCTAAAACCACCTGGACAAATACTGTGCCCAGCAGAAAACTAACTTTATGGAACAAGCAGCTTACAAGGGTTTTATAAATTACAAAAATATGTATGCACATAGTAAATAGTGTCAGGGAGACAAAAGGAAATAACATTGGTTATTTTGTGGCAGTCAGTTGTTGTTCACTTTCAATATACTCTAAGTTCTGGGGCTAAAATCAATATTCTTTTCAATGTGACCTGTTTCGACATTCTCTGATATGATCCACTCAGTGAAATGCTGACATAGATGCGTCTTGGTAATAAACTTGCTGCTAAAAATAAATATGTCGATGGTCCTCATCAGTGATGAAAATGAATCCTTTTATACAAAACAAAGAGCCACAAGTCCTTTACTGTTAAGGCGAGTTCATCTCTTAATCATAAAAAAAAAAAAAAAAATCTCTTTAAATGGTATTAGAATGGGATTGAACAACTTTTAGGCATTTTAGAAATGTGTGTAAAATAATTGTGAGGAATCAGTATATGGCTTGGATAAGACCAGAAAGGATTTTCAAATCAAAGAAGAATAAAAAAACACAGGAAAACTTTAAAATGTCTAATAATACATATAATTTATAGTTACTGTAGGAAAATTAGAATAAACAGAAAGAAACATAAAACCATATACAATAAACATACTTTGACTACCTTCAGAGTTACCTATTTATTAAGGTTTTGACCTCTATCCTTCTAGACATTTGTTTAGGGAGGAGGATAAAAAAAAAAAAAGGACAATTTCTCTGCCAGGGACTTTCCTAACAGTTCCAGGAGTGACTTGACATTAACTCCATTTTACAAAGGACACCAAAACTCAGAAAAGTCAAGTTACTTGCTTATAGGCTGAACATAACAAAAGTGTGAAAGTGTTAGTCACTCAGTCGTGTCTGACTCTTTGCAAACCTGTGGACTATAGCCCACCAGGCTCCTCTGTCTATGGAATTCTCCAGGCAAGAATATTGAATTGGGTAGTCATTCCCTTCTCCAGAGTATCTTCCCAACCCAGGGACTGAGCCTGGATCTCCTGTACACCAGACAGATTCTTTGCTGTCTGAGCCACTGGGGAAGCCCTGAACATAGAAAAGTAGGATTCAAATTCAGACAAAATGAGTTCAAAGTGTTCTCTGAACCCAAAACATTGAAAAGAATAACACTAAATATGACATGAGTGAGATGAACAATAGGAAGTACCAGACTCTCCTTCCTCAAATGTAGATACCAATCCAACAACAATGCTTAAATCAATTCTCCTGAAATAAAAGTTAAAAAGAAAACCAGCAAATTTCTCTAATTAGGAATCCACACACACAAATACAGAAAAGACATCCACAGAAAAGTTTCAAAAGGTCCCCAGATTCAAAAGCTGGCCTGACTCGTGAAGTTCTTTTCGTGTATGAAGCTATTCCATAAAGAATGAGATAGATGACTATTTTTTCAAATCCAAAGGTATCAGTGCAAAATTACTAGGAACACAAAGAAACAGGGAAAGACAGCTCAATCAAAGGAGCAATAAATTTCCAAAGACCCACCTGAAAGAAATGGAGGTCAAAAAATTACCTGAGTAAAAATTCAAAATAACTGTTGTAAAGCTATTCAGTGAGCTCTGGAAAACAAGGCATGAACAAAATGAGAATTTCAACAGAGGAAAAATATTTTCTTTACAAATCAAACAGATTTTGGAGTTAAAGAATGCAATAATTGATCAGAAAATTTTACTAGAAAGGTTCAACAGCAGACTTCATTAGGCAGAAAATAAATCAGTGAACTTGAAGTCATTGGAAATTATCCAGTAAGAGAGGGAAAGTAATAATAAAAAAAAAAGAATGAAGAAAAGTTAAAGGACTAATGAAATACCATCACGTGGCCAATAAATACATTATTAGAGTCCAGAAGGAGAAGAGAGAGAAGGACAGGGAACAGGACAGCAATATTATTTAAAGAAATAAGGTCCACAAACTCCCAACCCAGAGAAGGATATGGACTTAAAGATTTGAGAAGCCCAACAAATCTCAAATAGGCTAATCTCAGAGGAGTCTACATCATGCACATTATAATCAAATTGTCAAAAGTCATGAGAGAATTTTAAAAGTAGCAAGAGAGATGGTATGGGGTGGGAGGTGGGAGGGGATTCATGTTTGGGAACGCGTGTACACTCGTGGTGAATTAATGTCAATGTTTGGCAAAACCAATACAGTATTGTAAAGTAAACTTAAGTTAAAATAAAAATTAAAAAAAAAGAATTAAAAAAAAAAAAGTAGCAAGAGACATTTTTCCAAAGAGGAAATGTAGATGGGGTAGTAAAATAGTCAAACTCATCTAAGCAGAGGGTAGAATGGTGGAGTTAGGGGCTTGGGCAGGGGAAACGAGGAATTGTTCAAGGAATGTAGTTTCAGTCATGCAAGACGAAAACATTCTGGCAATCTCTTGTACAACACTGTGCTTATAGTAAATACTACTGTGTGTGTAGGTNATTTGAGAAGCCCAACAAATCTCAAATAGGCTAATCTCAGAGGAGTCTACATCATGCACGTTATAATCAAATTGTCAAAAGTCATGAGAGAATTTTAAAAGTAGCAAGAGAGATGGTATGGGGTGGGAGGTGGGAGGGGATTCATGTTTGGGAACGCGTGTACACTTGTGGTGAATTAATGTCAATGTTTGGCAAAACCAATACAGTATTGTAAAGTAAACTTAAGTTAAAATAAAAATTAAAAAAAAAGAATTAAAAAAAAAAAAGTAGCAAGAGACATTTTTCCAAAGAGGAAATGTAGATGGGGTAGTAAAGTAGTCAAACTCATCTAAGCAGAGGGTAGAATGGTGGAGTTAGGGGCTTGGGCAGGGGAAACGAGGAATTGTTCAAGGAATGTAGTTTCAGTCATGCAAGACGAAAACATTCTGGCGATCTCTTGTACAACACTGTGCTTATAGTAAATACTACTGTGTGTGTAGGTGTGTGCGCACAGGCTCACATGCATGTATGTGCTCACTCAGTCATGACTGAATCTTTGCAACTCCTACCGCAGCAGATGGACTCTTTAGCACTGAGCTACCTGGGAAGCCCAAATAATACTGCACTATACATTTAAACAATCCAAGAGTAGATTTCATGTTATATGCTTCTTACCATAATAATAATTTAAAAAACCTTTAAGATATGGTTTGGGTGCTCTTTTCTTCACTCTGAAATCCTGAGACGATATCTATTCCATTCCCTCTGGTGGCTTATTATTGTTTTACTATACTTTCATTTTATAAATATTGATTGAGCTCTCGGAGTAAATTTTTTTATCTCTCATGTCATCTAGTACAGGGCTTTGAGCACAGAAGACAGTCAACAAATGGTTTTGAATAAATACACTTACACATTTGTAAATGACAACTCTGTGAAAATGTTCCAAGTGATTCAGGCTGGTTAACTCTCAGAATTCACTTAAAAGACTGATTTTCAGAAGTCTATAAAGCTATAAATCCACCAGGAATTCAAAGAAGGTAGTATAGTCACTGAGAATACTAGCTGGGCAAGACTTAATGGAGCATGTTGGTCTTCATTCATTCATTTATCAGATATAGGTAGGAACTACTAGACACCATGAGGGAGAAGGCAATGGCACCCCACTCCAGTCCTCTAGCCTGGAAAATCCCATGGATGCAGGAGCCTGGTAGGCTGCAGTCCATGGGGTCACTAAGAGTCGGACACAACTGAGCAACTTCACTTTCACTTTTCACTTTCATGCATTGGAGGAGGACATGGCAACTCCCTCCAATGTTCTTGCCTGGAGAATCCCAGGGACAGGGGACCCTGATGGGCTGCCGTCTATGGAGTCACACAGAGTCAGACACGACTGATGCGACTTAGCAGCAGCAGCAGCAGCAGACACCATGAGAATGAATATTGGTTCACAGTCTAATGAGTAGCCAGATGATATACAATAAAGCAAATATAAGTCAATAGAAATGGTTAAAGGTACAGCAAGATTAGAGCAACTGGCAACTATTGTCTCTAGGTGTCACCAAATAATTTACATCCATGCCTATTGAGTTTTAAAGAAGCAATACATATTCAAAAAGTATGTAGTATATAAAATACAGTATTCTTAAGCAGAGAAAGCAGCAGGTAAGATGGTGAGAAAACACACACACACAAAACCCTAATTAGGGCATTTGTAAAAATTTCAGAAGGTCCAGAGTATAAGGCATAAGTAGGACAGTAAAAGAAAACATGGTAATCATATTGTGAAGGACTTTGAAGTTTGAGTGAAGGTATTTGTTAGAAATATAGAGAATGACCCATGTTCTCCCCAGTCTCAACTAAATGCAGGGACTAAAAACGACAACAAAAGATGTTGTTAATAATATATCCATGACCTAGATTAATGAATGTGAAAACTGTACTCATTTGTTAGGTTTCAGGCAATGTATTCGATCTTCTAAAGCAGTTAACCTGTCTCTTTTTGTATATTTCAGTACACTTTTTACTATCTACTAATATGGTCACCTTTGACTTTATACTCTACATGTATTCAGACAAACTGTACTGTTTCCCCAACTATATTTTTAGCTCCTTGCTTATCTCTGTATCTACCTCAAGAGTTTCGGTTAAGTGAACAGAACCAAATGGAACTGAGCTAAAGCATTACTTTTCTCTCATAAATTTTAAAATCTTTGATCTTTTTGAATAGATGCAGGCACAGAAAAAGTATCTTTTACAATATGGTTAACTTACATTTTTAAAAAAGTAAGAAGAACACCGTGTTTGGTTACTGACACCTAACCCTTTGTTTTTCTTAGACTTGAGTTAGCAGAAACATGAAGCCTGGTAAGACTGCCTGTATTTCCAGCTTTTGTCACCCTTGTTTATTCATCAAACTATTGTGAACTTTGGCCTCCTTATGCTCTTTTGCAGTCTATTTGTGTACCGCTCACCTGCATGGAAGAGATATTCCTTATTCTAAACAATATGTTTACACACATTTTGGATGCATGGAAAGATGAGGCTGGTCAACATACACATTTTCTGTTTCTATATAGAATGACAAATTGATTTTTTCAGGGTAATCTCAGCTCTAAATACTAATCTAGATAGGAAGTGCCTAATCTTTACAGAACTATTGAAGTAAATGGGTATGTTTTTCTTTGCTTATCACAGGTTCAGTTATAGGATAAACCTCAAAGAAGTGGGTGGCAAGCTACCCAAAGGGACTGAGTGTTAAAGAATAGAAATTTCTAAGATTTGAAATGCTAGGGTAAATAAAGTAGTTATATGAACTAAATCACAAGTCAGGCTTTGGAGCAAATAAGGAAGTTAAGAGTAGAGAACCAAGATTTTCACTTTCATTTTCTAGAGTCCGGGTTTCTTTTTTTTTGTAACTCATGCATCACACATCTCCTATTAGAGATATTTATGTGAATTTACCTACTGCAGTCAAAAGTCATTTTAGGTTTTAACTGCTGAATCAAAGCTCAGGACTCTGGGTTGACAAGAATGGGGGGATGGTGGGGTTGGGAGGAAGCTTCAAGAGGGAGAGGATGTAAGTATACATGTAGCTGATCCACTTTGTTGTACAGCATTGGAAGGCAACTATATGCCAGTAAAAATAAGTAAAACTTTTTAAAAATGAAAAAGATAAATTCTATAACTGACTATCTACATAGCTCAAGATAATTTTATAGATATTTATGCTAAGCTCTTAATAATCATATCCCCCATTTTTATGCCATTATCTTACTATTTGGTATACAAATATGCTAGTTTAATGCTACTTTAGTTTCCTAAGGGAAATGCTATAATTTCTAAAAATATTCATAGCTAAAATGCTTCTTAAGCCCTGAAAATTTTTATCAACAAATAAAGCCACTATTATCATCTTTGATCAATTTTAGGAAAAATCAAGTTTAATTTGAGGGTCACTTAACTGTGTGATTCAGGGAAGGGACAGTATGAAAGGAGAGATCATCTCAGATAAATTAATAGTTTCAGATTCCAGACTTGGAAAGAATTCAAAAGAAGAGTCTTTCTTGCCTTTGAAGAATCTGTTTACAAATACTATCTTGTAAATGTCTCTTATTTGTTTACCTGTGATCAGTTACATGAATAAATCTAAGTGGATATTTTTGGATAAATTATTAGCTTCTCTCTAGCATCCTCTGCTGCTGCTGCTGCTAAGTCGCTTCAGTCGTGTCTGACTCTGTGCGACCCCATAGACGGCAGCCCAACAGGCTCCCCCATCCCTGGGATTCTCCAGACAAGAGCACTGGAGTGGGCTGCCATTTCCTTCTCCAACAACCAGGAAACTCAACATAATTTATGTTAATTGTCAGTTCAGTTCAGTCGCTGGGTTGTGTCTGACTCTTTGAGACCCCATGAATCGCAGCATGCCAGGCCTCCCTGTCCATCACCAACTCCCAGAGTTCACTCAGACTCACGTCCATCGAGTCAGTGATGCCATCCAACCATCTCATCCTGGGTCGTCCCCTTCTCCTGCCCCCAGTCCCTCCCAGCATCAGGGTCTTTTCCAATGAGTCAACTCCTCGCATGAGGCGGCCAAAGTACTGGAGTTTCAGCTTCAGCATCATTCCTTCCAAAGAAATCCCAGGGCTGATCTCCTTCAGAATGGACTGGCTGGATCTCCTTGAAGTCCAAGGGACTCTCAAGAGTCTTCTCCAACACCGCAGTTCAAAAGCATCAATTCTTTGGTGCTCAGCCTTCTTCCCAGTCCAATTCTCACATCCATACATGACTACTGGAAAAACCATAGCCTTGACTGGATGGACCTTTGTTGGCAAAGTAATGTCTCTGCTTTTCAATATTCTATCTAGGTTGGTCATAACTTTTCTTCCAAGGAGAAAGCGTGTTTTAATTTTATGGCTACAATCACCATCTGCAGTAATTTTGGAGCCCCAAAAAAATAAAGTCTGATACTGTTTCCTAGTCACTCTTTTTCATGATAAAAGGTAAAATTAAGTCACTTTCCCTAACTTCTGTGTTTTCTAAAAAAAATTCTTGCTATTTCTGATCTCTCTCTTGCAATATCCTATAAAATATGCACTCTCATTAAAATACACACCATGTTTTTTAGGAAGGAGAGAAGTTATAAATAAAAAAACGTATTGAATTATAGTTCAGTTTTAAAATATTCATTTTTTAATAACTTTGACAAAGATGTACTTTGTGATGTTATAATTTATTAGACAAATGTTTGGAAAGATTTGAGGTTCCTTTCCCTTTTGTTTTCCTTTTTTCTTCTGTTTACATGGGGACTAGCTTTGTTATAGAAACTCATTTTTCCAAAGAGGACTTCATTCTCTTCTAATGAGCTTTATATTGAACAAGTCAAATAGAAACAAATGATGGGAACAGAGTCAGAGAAAGAAAATTAAATTAGGAGTTGACTCCTAGTTTTATAGTTTGAAAAGCTAATGGAAATTGGTGCCCCAAGTGAAATAGAGACTACAAAAGGAATGATAAGCTTGAAGAGAAAAAACAGAAAGCTCAATAGTGGTGATACTATGTATGAAAGCAACTTAAATAAGGAAAATATGAGTGTCTCTGGTAACTCATTAAACCTCACCATGACCTCACCTCTTCTAGACACGACAGGTAAGACCCATTTCAAAGCGGAGGTTTCCGATACTTATCTGGAAGATGGATCCCAGTTCAGGGAAAGCACATGTCACCTTATTACTAAGATCACTCCCAGGGTTGAAAGGTAAAGTATAATGTAACATACCCCACAGTCAGAGGATAAACAGGTTTGGGTTACCAGTGCATTATTTGGTTGCCTCATCAGAAACATAACCTGTCTCCACAAGTTTAAGATAAAACAGGAGAGCCCTGATCATTTGACTCAAACAAAACCATCTTAAGTGTGACCGCTGTCTTCCCTCTTGATACGGCACATGACTCTTTGTCAAGCCTAGGAGACTGTGCCTAGTAAGATTACAGTTGAGGTTTCTGAAGCTGTCTGTTCCTCTTACATACTTTCACTAATATGATCATCTTGTTTTTATTGAAATAACTTTTAAAAATTGCATGGACTCTGCAAGTAGTAACTAGACATGGAGAAATTCTGCCAGGAGCATACCACCCTGAGACATATCCTGAAAGGTAACAGCTTTGTGGGATTTGCCTGCCTGTTGATAATATGTCATGCAAGTTTCCAAAGTCAAGAAGAAACAGATCAACCTGAGGGATTTTTGCAACATAATTTTCTCCCTGTATGCAAAAATACAAGGAAAAAAAAGAACATAATACAGTCCTCTAATAAAACTTTGAGGATGAATTAATACAGATAGCCACACATCTGTGAGTATTAAAAATGAACTTTGGCACTTTTCCTCCTATCGTAATACTACTATCACTTATTTCCTTCCCTATGAATGTTTTACACCCCACCCATTCTATGACCCAACCCCAAATGAATCTACTCCAAGGAAACTATGTGTGCTTATCTAAACACTACAAGCAAGTATAAAAGATTAACACAAGGCTCCCACTAAAAGATGAGAATGCTTAAAAAAAATAATTAAACTGAAGTCTCTCTTTTAGCAATATATGTTTGCATGAAATATTATTCTTGGATTCACTGTAAGCATTCAAGATTTCAAGACAAGAAGTATTTCCTTTTGTAAGGTTTAATAAGCATTGAAACATATTTATTATTTCAGAAACATGTATAGATCAGACACATACTAAGAAAGTTAAGCAAATTATTTGTAAGATTCAAAGAAAGCGATAATTGCAATTAGAGTGACAACTGCTTCAAATGTTTGTCTAATTAAGCAACTTATTAAGTATTGAGCAATTATTACATTTCAAACATGTTAGAAAGAATTATAAATTTATTTTTATATTTATGTACATGTACAATGTATATAAATGAATATAACTATAAAAGAAATTATTTTAAAATTGAAAATGTAAAAACTGGACCAAAAGGTTGAATACAAATGTTCTAAAAGTGAAGACCTAATTCACATACAATGTTTGATGTTTAAGAATCATGGGCCAGATATAAACTTCAGAGGCAGATATCCGTTTGAGCAGTGAAGCTGAGAAAAGAAGATGGAGAATTCTGCTAAAAATGCAGATAATTAGGTTGTGCATACTCTGTGGTCTTCCCAAATTTTTGGTTAAAAAAAAGACTCCTCAAAACAAAAGCTAGGCAAATACTATTGATTTGGCCTCTTTCTCCCTGTGTAGACTGAGTCTGGTGCAACTCTGACCTAAAAGTAATAAATCAACTTTAATTAGTTCTGTAACTGGAGTGTAACATTGCCTATGATGAGTTGAAAGGCTCCATTTCTCCAAATCCCCAGTCTGGTCCTTGAATTTGGAGTTTTACAAAATGGCCTGCACTATCACCAGTTACAGTCAGGAAGGGGCTATTTGGAGTTCACTGTGGAAATGAGACCAGGGCTGCAGTGAGAATTCGTAAAGTTTTACACAATGTCAGCCTACCCTTCCCCTGTGGAATAGGAAATGTTGGCAAAGTCGACATCCTCTCATAATCAGGATAATCTCAGCTTTCTCCTTGGAAAATATACAAAAAAAAAAAAGAGAAAGAAAAAGAAAAAGAACATCCTAACATTCAACCATGAGGAATGTACATTAGCATCCTGTTTAGAATGACCAAAATCTGCCTCTTGAATCAGCTTTCTTGACTGCCTTCCATAAGTCTGTCTGTACGAGGAATTATATGATCCTTTTCTTCACTTTTTATCTAGTAATATTTGAAAACTTATGGCATTCATTGCACTATATTAAGTAGCCAGTGAATTTCAAAGTTGAATGGAAAGTTCCAGAGTTATACAGTAAATGTATCTTAAGAAAATAAACAATCTGAATAATTCAAGTAAAAAAAATTCCATTATTCTTCTTTTTTCTCATTCACAAGTTTATTTTGACTGCATTATCATAACATCTACTATATAAGATCAGAATTTATAAAAATATAACTTTATAACTTTACTGAGTTATATTTTTTCTATGAAGAATAAAATTTAATAATATGCTTTCCTGTGTTGGCAAACTCACTCTGAAGCTATTTTAATGAATGACCTACACTTCCATCCTTCTAATTTACAAACCAAACAAGTTCAATCACCTCAAAACTTGTGCCAAATAAGGTGAGAAATGGTGCTGAGAAAGACCTGAGGTTTCAGAAACCTTCAAAGCATTTGCCAATTACAGCTACTTTCATCCCTGTAAAAAAGCTACCACTCAACTGAGCAAGTCTAAATGAGAGGCTGATAAAATTTCCCTGGGATAAGCATTTGATACTTCAGTTCAGTTGCTCAGTCGTGTCTGACTCTTTGCAACTCCATGAATCACAGCACGCCAGGCCTCCCTGTCCATCACCAACTCCCGGAGTTCACTCAGACTCACGTCCATCGAGTCAGTGATGCCATCCAGCCATCTTGTCCTCTGTCGTCCCCTTATCCTCCTGCCCCCAATCCCTCCCAGCATCAGAGTCTTTTCCAATGAGTCAACTCTTCGCATGAGGTGGCCAAAGTACTGGAGTTTCAGCTTTAGCATCATTCCTTCCAAAGAACACCCAGGGCTGATCTCTTTTAAGGACTGGTTGGATCTCCTTGCAGTCCAAGGGACTCTCAAGAGTCTTCTCCAACACCGCAGTTCAAAACCATCAATTCTTTGGCACTCAGCTTTCTTCACAGTCCAACTCTCACATCCATACATGACCACTGGAAAAACCATAGCCTTGACTAGACAGAGCTTTGCTGGCAAAGTAATGTCTCTGCTTTTGAATATACTATCTAGGTTGGTCATAACTTTTCTTCCAAGGAGTAAGCATCTTTTAATTTCATGGCTACGGATATGTCTTCAATTATAGAATGTGACAAGACTGTGGCATGGAGATGTATGTAGCATTGTTGAGTTTTGTATTCTGTGAATATATATTCTAATGCAGAGAATGAAACCAAATTGTGCATTTTGCACTAGTCTTATGGGACGCTCATCCTTCTCATAACATAGGAGTGATGACAGCAGCTTCCTTAGTAATGGGGATATTGTTGACAAAAACAGGGTCTGATCTCCTAAGTCCATGACTGAAAGCTATCTGCTTCAGTCTCTAGTCCATCACCCAGGAGTCAAGGGGAAAGAGACTTTCTCTGCCTCACATCTGTTTCATGCTCTCTCTTCCCCAACAGTATTTTGTCACTATCTTACCTTATGCAGTATGGCACTGGAAGATGATTTCAAGACACAGGGAGAATGAAGAAATAGAGTGTTTACATTACTCAGGTCTTCATCTTTTCCTTCCTCACATTCATCTTTCACTCAGCCAAAAAGTATAATCTCTCAAAATGCAATTCTATGCTCTGTTGCTTCAGTTCAGTTCAGTCATGTCCGATTCTTTGCAAACCCATGGTCTGCAGCAACCAGGCCTCCCTGTCTATCACCAACTCCCAGAGTTTCCTCTGCTGCATACAGCCTTCCAAAAGCAACACATAGCTTGTAAGACAAGTTCAAATCCACTGCAGGGCACACAAATCCAACTGTTTCCTACAGTCATTGCTCATCTTCTTCACCTTTCACTTTATAACGTAGAAATACCAGATTACTGTATTTCTTCAAAGCCCATCATGATGAATCACACATGCTGCTGCCCCTTACGTTTCCTCTGCTGCAGTCTTGTAAACCATGACCTTACTGACCCCAGTTTAAGGCACAGATCATAGCACCCACAAACCCTCTCTGAACTCTGCTCAGACTCAACAACGGGCCCTTGTTGATCCCATAGCACCCTCTGCTGTCTTCCGCTATAGAATGGATCACAGTGGGTTTTCTTTGTCTTGTCTTCTAAGGAGACTGTGAATTTTTCAAGGTCAAAAGTAAATGTGTTCACCCAACATTTTACTCTTCTCTTTACTACCCCTCACACTTCCACATTCCAAGATGGAAATAGCTGGAGAGAAACAGAGAAAAGCAGACACAGGAAAAAAAAAAGAAATGACTAGACAGAGAACAGTGACACCACTACAGAGGCTCCTAGTGCAGAAAAACTTGCTTATAATAAAACAAAGCTCATTACAGGAGAGGAAAGGGCAAAGGCACCCCACTCCAGTAAGATGGAGGAGCCTGGTAGGCTACAGTCCATGGGGTCGCTAAGAGTCAGACAGAATTGAGCGACTTCCCTTTCACTTTTCACTTTCATGCATTGGAGAAGGAAATGGCAACCCACTCCAGTGCTCTTGTCTGGAGAATCCCAGGGATGGGGGAGCCTGGTGGGCTGCCATCTATGGGGTCACAGAGAGTCAGACACAACTGGAGTGACTTAGCAGCAGCAGCATTACAGGAGACTGGGTATGTCTCTGTTCCTTGAAATATAGAAGAATAAAAGGACATAAGACTCAGTAAATGTTCATGGGGTCCTGATGAATGATAAATGTCCTCTCTGTTTCAACAATCTTCTCTGTTTCCTCCTCCAATTATTTTTCTTACCTGGAATGTCTGTTCCCACCTTCTAGGCCCATCCAGATCTATCTCTCTAAGCCTGGTAAAACCTCATTGTCTCTGTGAAGCTTTTTCTATTATTCCAGGAATCATTATTTTTTTTATCATCTCTGAAATTCTAGAATGCTGATTCTTATTCCCACTATTCATAAATATTTTAGGGCCCTTTTCCTTCATCTTCAAGCTCAAAAAATGTCTTTTTAAATATATTGATTGTACTGTGGCTAAAGCCTCTGATACTCATATTTATTGTTAACAAAAATGGAATGGATGCTTAATTAAATGCTTTTCTCTCTTCTGTTTTCACTTTCAGTTAGGATTTTCATACATATATGGAGAACAACTGATTAAATCTGAATGTATTTTAGACTTCTTTTACCCATCCATGTGCTCTTATAAAAAACTAAAATTTCATGTGCCTGAAGGTGGAGAAAGGTACTGTTTACACACAGGGAAAGTTTAGTGCCCCTAAAATAATTGAAAAATATTTTATGCTCAAATTTGCCACAAATCTTCTATGTAACCTTGGGAAAGTATATTTTCTCTTTGGATTAAATTTCTTCCTATGAAATGAAGTATGAGATGATTGAACACTTATATTTAGAAAGATCCCACAATGTGTGTAAACCTATAATTTCTTGATTCAGTTGGTGTTAAAGAATAGTAGTAGATGGTTAAATTATTATATAAAGATTGTTGAACATGTGTAGCAGACATTAGTCTTAGCCCACAACTCAAATGCACACAAATATGTTTCTTTTTAAGAATTTCATTCCATTTTTATACTATAAGGAGATCCATGCTGAATTTTTAAATTTATTTTTAAGTTTTTAAGATACTCTTATTTTATATACTATAAGTCTTCTCATTGTGTTACTAATATTTTCTATAATTGAGCAGCTTCTCTTTTGTGCTTCATTTTATCTGTATAATAGAGACATAGTGAGTTTTATGCTTCTCATCCTCTTTTTCCTGAGATGTGCCTAAGTTTTGGGGTTTACAGAGTATCAGTGCAGTGGGAATATAGAAGGGTTCAAGTGCTCAATAATGCTTCTTCACAGTGGTACTCACTGAGTTTCCCTATATCATTGCCTCATTCTCCATAGCTTATGCTAAGTCATTCATCCCTGAATCTTGTCCACAAGCCCCCGGAAGCCCAAGACCTCTCTTCACACATCTGAATGGAAACCAAAATGGAAACCAATCTGCTATATGTATGATTTACAATAATTAAATATAAAACAATATATGTAAAGTATCTAGTTCTGTGTATACTGCAGTGTTAGAACCTCAGTAAATGCTAGGTTCTACTATCATTTTTTTGAATAGATAATGCAGTAACAGTGTTCAAAAATCAAACATATATATATGTGTATACACACACATAAAAATTAAAGGGAGATGTATCCCCCTCATCCAGGTACCACTTTACCTAATTTCCCTATTCACATTCTAAAAGATAACCATGATAGAGCAAAGATAGTGAAATAAAATTTATGGTATCCATAAAATGGGGAGTTGAGGATATTTATTTTTACGTATTCATATACATTTATATCAAAACCTTGCATGACACATTGTCAAATATTTATGGAGCACTTTCATAGGCACGCTTCCAAGTGCTTTCAAAATATTAACTAAGTTATTTCTGATACATCATGAGGGAGGTGCTACTGGTTGCACCCTTTACAGATAAGGAAACTGAGGCTCAGTGAGGAACATTTGGTGAGATTAAATTTTTAACACTTCTACCCTACCACAACTGCTATAATTTATATCTGTACCCACTAGCCTTTCTATATATATCCACTTTAACGTTCTCTTTAATTTTTTTAATCTCTTCATCAGTTTGTCAAAAGTCAGAACTGCCATTATTCTCAGAAACATTTTGGATAACTTAAGAAAGAACTTAGGAAGAAAAGGTTTGAACAGGGAGCATCAGCAATAATCGAATGTTTGTTTCCACTTAATCTTTGAAAACATTACTTCTTTGAAAAAGCACCAACAGTTGCATAAAATCAAGAATCCTAACCTCTAATAATAATGATGACATATGTTCAGAACACAAAACACACATCCAGTATCTGTATCCTCACCACAACTCTATTAGGCTAACTTCCTTATTACTATCTCTCTGTTATTTTTCTCCTTCAGTACATCTTTTGCAATGTCAATAGGTCTGTCAAAAATGCAAACTTTATAATGGAATTCATGTCTTCAGAAAGTCTGAATATTTCCCAAATACTTTATGAGTTTAAATTTTTAAAAATATTTAAAATTTACTGATGCATACATTCATATTTTATACAAATATATGTATAAAAGGAATATATATATATATATATATCCTATAGTATATGACATAATCATCACAATGCCAAGGAAAAGGCATTCAATTTTCAACATATACTTGTAGCAAAGAGACTCAGATCTATAGAGCGGACTTTTGGACTCTGGGGGAGAGAGAGAGGGAGAGGGTGGGATGAGATGGGAGAATGGCATTGAAACATGTATACTATCAAGTAAGAAATGAATCACCAGTCGATATCCGATGCAGGATGCAGGATGCTTGGGACTGGTGCAAGGGGAGGACCCAGAGAGATGGTATGGGGTTGGAGGTGGGAAGGGATTCATGTTTGGGAACGCTTGTACACTCGTGGTGAATTCATGTCAATGTTTGGCAAAAGCAATACAGTAATGTAAAGTAAACTAAAGTTAAAATAAAAATTGCAAAAAATTTAAAAAGAAAAAACAAAACCATATACTTGTAGCCTTATCTTTTATTCCTTGACTTTGCCTCCATCACCCAGATATTCGATTATACTAAATTATTTGCGGTCACCTCAATGTGATGGCTACTTTCCATGCCTTTGCTTATACTGATCCCTTACGTGCTGATGGAGCCTTCTTTAAGGCTCAACTCAAGTATTACCTACACAAGCTTCAAGACTTAAAAATAATGTCGAACTTAAGTCTTCCAATCATAGAACATGTTTTATAGCACTGTGTATGTGCAGTCTTTGCCACAATTCATTATCTTATTTCTTCACCTGCAACTGGATTTATCATTGTGTCCTCACAGAGTACCTGAAATACAACAAGTGCATAATGAAGGACCATAAACTCCATGAATGTTGGTGAGATGACATAGCAAGAACCATCCCTTGTATTTACAAATACAATGAAGCATATTCCAAATGTAAAAGTGGTTTTCTCAGGGCTACAAACTCCTTCAGGATATTACACTGTTACACAAGCACATGAGAAAGCTGCTGCTGCTGCTAAGTTGCGTCAGTCGTGTCCGACTCTGTGCGACCCCATAGACGGAAGCCCACCAGGCTCCTCCATCCCTGGGATTCTCCAGGCAAGAACACTGGAGTAGGTTGCCATTTCCTTCTCCACATGAGAAAGCTAGCTTCCCCAAACTTCCTAACTTTCTCATGATGTGTGATAGGAACTGAACAAATGACCAAGCTGGTGAGAAAAAAAAAAAAAAAAATCTAGGTAATTGCAAAGAATACTAGGGCCAGTTTACAGGGACTGAGTAATAAATACTTTAAGTTTATGACTATATATGTCAATGGGCTCTGAGAATTACCTATTATAGCTATTACACATCTGTTTTTTTAAAGGGCCTTATCTGTTTATTTTTATTGAAGTATAGTTGATTTAAATATCATCTTAGTTTCAGGTGAATAGCAATGGTTCAGTTATATGTATATACAGATCTATTCTTTTTCCTTATAGATTATTAGAAACACTGAGTATAGTTCTCTGTGCTATACACCAAGTCCTTGCTGGTTATCTGTTTTATACATAGTACTCCACATCTCTTTTCAATTTTCCATCACCCTTATGCCTCTCTTCACTCTCAAAAATTTGACTCTTCTTGTTCAATAAAAAATGAGAGGTAGCAGCAACAGAGCTTTATTGCAAGGTAGGGTAGAAGGATGGATGGACTAATAGGTATATAAGGGACTAAGGGTGATTTATTTTGACACCTAGGAGTCCTTTGACTGCAAAAGCTTAACATTGACTTGGCTAGCTCACTTCTTGTTCGTTACTCTGTAACCCTCCCAGATAACACTCCCGAGAGAAAGGAGACCTAAGATATACTGCTGCCTTGGATCTCAACTAGTTCTTTGGACCAATATTTATAAAAATGGAAGGAATAAATAATTATGAGAAAGAAAAAAATGAATTAAACTAGTGAGTAAAAGAAGATGGAGCATATCGTTTTTTGCTTGTGATGGTGAGATAGATTTTCTGAGACATCTTTCACATACCAGGGTGGATATTCTGTTGTCACATAATGAAAAGAAGAAACTTTTAATTTTGTAGATCTCTTAAGGGCAGTGGAAACTCTTCCTTAGATTTTCTTTCTGTGCCTATAAAAAGTGGTAAGGATTACTAAAGCTTAGGTGACACGTTCTAAAATTCAGCTCATTTAGATCTACAATTAATGCAGTTGAGAACATACCTCATCAATCCTACTTGCTTATACCAGTCTCTGCTCCCTCATACTATGAGTTCATGAGTTTCCAACACCTAGTATATTGCTACATACACAGTAGATACTCAGTAAATGCTTATGAGGGCTTCCCTGCTGGATCAGCTGGCAAAGAACACAACTACAATACGCAGGCAATGCAGAAGATGTAAGTTTGATCCTTGGGTTGGGAGGAAACCCTGAAGGAGGAAATGGGAACTCATTCCAGCATCCCTGCCTGAAAAATTCCATGGACAGAGGAGCTTGGTGGGGAACGTACAGTCCAAGGGTCACAAAGAGTTGGACACCACTGAGCAAGCGAGTGATGGCAAATGCTTGTGGAGTGAACATATATCTTGGTGATTTGCTTGTGCTAGAAGTTTTGATGGAATTGCAAATCAAAATGAAGTAGAATGCACCATATTTTAAGAAAAGGTAGCAGTCTGAAATAATTATAAGTTGTTAACATGATTTGCATACTACCTCAGAGGACAAATATGACTTTGGGCATTGCTAGAAACCTAGTTCTAAGGAAAGACCAGGAATTTTAAATTCATTTTTTAAAGTGAGAGAACACAGAGTATATAATTTCAAAAGGGACTCCTATGCTCTTGGTTTGATTCTTTCCCATTAAAAAGAAACTTGGGAAAAACACACATTATAATAAGTCGCTTTCACTTGAGTACCACTACTAATAACTAGATTTTATTCTTATCTGTATTGCTGCATATTTGCTGAATTGCTCATAAATTTCTTCAGAAGAATGGTTTATTTCTTGAGTGTGCTTCAACTTAATAGGTTCGGTGTCATGTTCAGGATTATTTATAAAGTAGGAAGGATAGACAAATTGAGATTTTCCTATGTGTTAATACTTTTTTCCTCTTTGATTCTGGCTCATTTATAACTCTGGTGTATTCTTGGAGTGACACTGCCAGATCTAAGCACCATCACATGAAATAAAAACAGACTTCAATCAAGGTTAAGTGGAAGGAAGTGACTTTCCTGTAAGTCTCTGCTTTTCCTGTAAGTCTTTACTTTTTGTCTTTGTGGATGCTGTTTCTACTTCCCATGGGATTGGTACAATGTTTATCCTTAGCTTCTTACATTTCTGAGAACCTTATAAGGTTCTGCATGGGATTGTATTTGTTGGTTTATTATGAAAAGAACAAACTCTTAAAAAGCTCATCTACCATTTTATATCTGATCTTGAGTTGGTCGACCAACTCAAAATCAGATATAAATGATTATCTAGTTATTTAACTATTTTATTAACTATTACTAATTGTTATTTAACTATTTAATATCTAGCTATTTAACTGCTATTTAAAGTTAAAATAGCCTTGCTAAATACAAGATTTCTAATATTTTAACTGGGAATTCAATGTTGCCTGACTTTGGAACAACAGACTGGTTCCAAATAGGAAAAGGAGTACGTCAAGGCTGTGTATTGTCTAACTTCTATGCAGAGTACATCATGAGAAACGCTGGGCTGGAAGAAGCACAGCTGGACTCAAGATTGCCAGGAGAAATATCAATAACCTCAGATATGCATATGACACCACCTTTATGGCAGAAAGTGAAGAGGAACTAAAAAGCCTTTTGATGAAAGTGAGAGAGGAAAGGGAAAAGGTTGGCTTAAAGCTCAACATTCAGAAAACAAAGATCATGGCATTTGGCCCCATCACTTCATGGCAAATAGATAGGGAAACAATGGAAACAGTGTCAGACTTTATTTTTGGGGCTCCAAAATCGCTGGAGATGATGACTGCAGCCATGAAATTAAAAGATGTTTACTCCTTGGAAGGAAAATTACGACCAACTTAGATAGCGTATTCAAAAGCAGAGACATTACTTTGCCGACTAAGGTCTGTCTAGTCAAGGCTATGGTTTTTCCTGTGGTCATGTATGGATGTGAGAGTTGGACTGTGAAGAAAGCTGAGCACCGAAGAACTGATGCTTTTGAAGTGTGTTGTTGGAGAAGACTCTTGAGAGTCCCTTGGACTGCAAGGAGATCCAACCAGTCCATTCTGAAGGAGATCAGCCCTGGGATTTCTTTGGAGGGAATGATGCTGAAGAAGAAACTCCAGTACTTTGGCCTTCTAATGCGAAGAGTTGACTCACTGGAAAAGACTCTGATGCCGGGAGGGATTGGGGGCAGGAGGAGAAGGGGACGACAGAGGACGAGATGGCTGGATGGCATCACCAACTCAATGCAAACGAGTTTGAGTGAATTCCGGGCATTGGTGATGGACAGGGAGGCCTGGCATGCTGTGATTCATGGGGTCGCAAAGAGTCAGACACGACTGAGTGACTGAAATGACCTGAACTGACTTTGTTTTGATATTGCTCAAGGACTCAGTCAAGAGAAACACATAATTCTTTAGGTTCCAATCATAAGACTGAGAAAAAGTATTTGCAAATATTTCTGTTGCAGGAAATTTAAATTTTGTTTCTACCTCCAATATGTAGATCAATTCACCTTTTTGTAAGACACTGTTCTCTCACCCAATAGGATTATGCTCATCTAAGTTCCTTCAGGAGACTGGATGCATTCAGAGGGGCGTGGCTGTAGCCTCACTTCAGTACCCCAGAGAGCACAACAAAGGCAGACTGGGTTCAAGAGATCAATTCAGGGACTCCTAGCCATGAGGAAACTGCTAGGTCTCTTTCTTCACCAACCTGTTGATTACTGATTTTTCTTATTACTTAATAGCACTTATTCTGTATGGATCAGAGTTTTAAAATTATTCTTGATCTGGAATTTCATAGTTAAAGTACTATTGCTGGTTACATATCTCATCATCATCACTGAAGCAGTAGACCTTTCCTACTTCTCAGACTCTAACTAGTCCCAAGACCAAGGCTGAATGTGCTTCTCTCTCAGCTACTACTGGATCCTTCTCAAGTCTTCTTTAATCAGAACAGTGGTCTAAAAGAAAAGCTGGAAAATCAAGGATAGGAAGGAAAATTCTGTGGAATGTCAACTTGTTTCCACTTAGTCACTGGTCAAAACTGGTTCAGCTGGAGTAGGAAAAAATGTGGCAGCTGGCACAGGGACCATTGTTTCTGCTCCCATCATTAGAGTGAGACATTTTTGTGGTTTTACAAGAAATGCCAACCTCCAATCTGGCAGAGACTTGCCATTCTAGATTGACTCTGCATCAGTAGTTTAGATGGCACAGGAAGAGTCATTTACAGAGGTTCACTTTTCCTATTCTTGGACGTTATTTTTTAGTTATTTACAGGACTCTGCCATAATCAGTCCATAATTTTGTTTAGGGCATACTGTTTAGCTGGTCAAGTTCCTCTTTCTGTCCCCTATTTTTTAAAACTCTCTCCTTGCTGTGGGCATCTGAGGTTCCTCTCAACACCCTAAGACACTGTATTCTTTTATTTGTAGAGGAAGAAAAGCAGGTTATGCAAGGGTGTGGATGGATGAGGGTATGAGGAAACCAGAAGACTTTTCATGCAAAGTCGACAGAATCCAAACTGTAGTGGGGGTGAATCTTCCCACAGTCATGAGTCTACATGTGCAAATATTTAAGTTACAGGTGGTATTTTCAGAATTCACAACCAAAAGCAAATCTCTCAAGTTTCCCACGGGCCAACTTCACTCTACTTAATGGTTTAGGAATGCATGCTTATCTAGTTATTAATAGTTAATTAGTTACAAACAAAACTAATACCTTTCTCAATGAAAGTTAGGGGGTAACATATCTCTGAAGAAATAAACATAAAATGATGTTGGGCAGACCTGGGCAAAAATCCCAACTCTGTCACTAATTATGTGCTGTGCTTAGTCACTCAGTAGCATCCAACTCTTTGCAACCCCATGGACTGTAGCCCACCAGGCATTTCTGTCCAAGGGGATTCTCCTGGCAAACATACTGGAGTGGGTTGCCATGCCCTCCTCCAGGAGAACGACCCATCCTAGGGATTGAACCCAGATCTCCTGCATCACAGGTGGATTTCTTACCATCTGAGCAAAAAGGAAAGCCCAAGAATACTGGCGTGGGTAGCCTATGCCTTCTCCAGGGGATCTTCCTGACCCAGGAATTGAACTGTGGTCTCCAGCATGGCAGGCAGATTCTTTACCAACTGAGCTACTAGGGAAGTCCCACTAATTAGATTTTTTAATATGAACAAGTTTAGTTTAGCATTTTGACATTCTGGGCCTTATTTTTCTCTTCTGTAAAATGGGAACTAGTTCTGGCCTCTTAGATGTGACAGAAATTTAGAAGTGACGTCAATGAGAACAGTGATAAGGGTTGACTTTACATGTCAGATTAAGAAGGCAGGCATCTATCTCTTTTGCCACCTATCAGTTCAGTTCAGTTGCTCAGTTGTGTCAGGCTCTGTGTGACCCCATAAATCACAGCATGCCAGGCCTCCCTGTCCATCACCAACTCCCGGAGTTCACTCAGATTCACGTCCATCAAGTCAGTGATGCCATCCAGCCATCTCATCCTCTGTTCTCCCCTTCTTCTCCTGCCCCCAATCCCTCCCAGCATCAGAGTCTTTTTCAATGAGTCAACTCTTCCCATTAGGTGGCCAAAGTACTGGAGTTAGCTTTAGCATCATTCCTTCCAAAGAAATCCCAGGGCTGATCTCCTTCAGAATGGACTGGTTGGATCTCCTTGCAGTCCAAGGGACTCTCAAGAGTCTTCTCCAACACCACACTTCAAAAGCATCAATTCTTCGGTGCTCAGTCTTCTTCACAGTCCAACTCTCACATCCATACATGACCACTGGAAAAACCATAACATTGACTAGACGAACCTTAGTCGGCAGAGTAATGTCTCTGCTTTTGAATATGCTATCTAGGTAGGTCATAAGTTTTCTTCCAAGGAGTAAGTGTCTTTTAATTTCATGGCTGCAGTCACCATTTCCAGTGATTTTGGAGCCCCAAAAATAAAGCCTGACACTGTTTCCACTGTTTCCCCATCTATTTTCCATGAAGTGATGGGACCAGATGCCATGATCTTCATTTTCTGAATGTTGAGCTTTAAGCCAACTTTTTCACTCTCCTCTTTCGCTTTCATCAA
>SJYQ01095256.1:226007-242300 GCA_006410935.1 Redunca redunca
TATAGAGCTTCTCAATCTTTGGCTGCAAAGAATGTAATCAATCTGATTTCGGTGTTGACCATCTGGTGATGTCCATGTGTAGAGTCTTCTCTTGTGTTGTTGGAAGAGAGTGTTTGCTATGACCAGTGCATTTTCTTAGCAAAACTCTATTAGCCTTTGCCCTGCTTCATTCTGTATTCCAAGGCCAAATTTGCCTGTTACTCCAGGTGTTTCTTGACTTCCTACTTTTGCAATCCAGTCCCCTATAAATTTGCCACCTATGGTTCCACGTAAATCCTGAAACCTGACTGATGAAAACAACTTTGTAATTCAGAAGATCATTCTTTGAAGATTACAATACCACTTAATAAGGTTGTATGAAATTGAAATAAGAACAAAAATAAAGGACATTATCGTATACTTCGACTCAGTGTGCTTTTAGTTAATGCTAAACTGTTAACTTTATGATGTTAATTACTGCAATAATAATAAGCCACAATACAAAAGTCTCAGTCATAATCAAAATATAATGAAGGCAGAGGTCGGACTGGAAAGCTGGAACCAGGACATTGGTCAGATCATCATAGTCTAGAGTTTGGCCCTAGAACACTGATTCAGTAGACACAGTGCTGGTCACTTCTAGGGGATGTCTCTCAACCACTGAACTCACTAAAAACAAGTGGCACAATTTACAATGAAAAATATATTTACCAGATGCTAAAATCCTGGTATTCTCAATTTAATTCAGCAAGAGAAATCAGGGTAAATTGAGGTTCAAAAGCAAGTGAAATCAGAACAAATGTAGGAAGCAATTTGGAGCATAAGAACAGGATACTAGAAAGGCACATTAGAACATTCTATCACCTACACACTGGTGAAAAAACATTGCCAACCTGTCTTCCTATATTTTTTATGCCCTTGTCTTTTCTCCAAATTGATCAACTCCCTTCTTTCTTCTTTTATCCTTCTTTTCTTTTTATGTGTGTTTCTTTGGTCTTTCCTTTTTTATTTTCCTTTTTTTAAAGGCAGGACATAATACATTTCAAAGGTTTACAACTTACATGTAATAATAAAGCTATTCTTTAATCCTGTTCAGTGCCCCTCCTTGGCTACCCAAAATTTACATATTTACAATGAGCTGTATTTGCATTTGGCTGATCTCATCCAACTCACAATGATTTTAGCTAATTTCTTACAGTTAAGATTCACCTTGTATTCTGGAGATAATGCACTTTATTCCCACCATATATATTTGAAATGTACTTCTTAACAAGTCCACTAAACCCATGATGCATCTGAAGTGTATCATCCCTTTAGAAATGAATGCCTGAAATATAATAATTTTCTATAGAAAGATCTTTCAGAGTTGAACCTAAGATGTTAGAAGCTTAGGCCCTCTGTCCCTCCAAATGCTCCTATCATCCCTAGTTTCCATGACCAGCTGGCTCGTCATGGTGCCTGTAAGGTGTGATTCCACACTGTGAAAAATATAACAGGACCAAGAGAACAAGATTGAGGAGGAGTAGGTGGACGTGGAGTATATCTCTGTCCAGGGATACATCAGGAATACACCATCAGACACAGAAGTGCACGCAAAACACCAGCTGAGAGCAAACAGCAGTACCTGACCAGCGGAAAAGAATATTCAGAACCACACAAAACCCAGTAGGATGAAGGAACCCGGGGGTGGGGGAGGGGGAGGACAGGAGTGTCAGTGAGACTGGACCTGCCCTTGGCAGGTGGAAGAACCAAAACTGGGGTCCAATCCCCACATTGGGACAATCATCTGAGTCAGAGGAAGCTGAGAGGGAAACAGCTGATCTGTGGCAGCCTAAATGAAATAAGAATCAGACAGTTCTTGCCACAGCCATACATTCCCCAGACACAGACGCAGGTTCCCTGTAAGGCACCAAGGCAGGGAGCTAGAGTTTAGGGATTGTGAAGCAATCCGAGGGTGAGGGCTGCAACTGACTGTGGTCAGACGGATTGAAAGGATGTGAGGGATGAGACTGTGGTGGGAAATGCCTATGGAGGAAAGTCGGGCAGCCATGGAAGCAAGGTGATACTGCTGAGCCATCACCATAGCCTCTCTCTCCCCACCCGTCAGCATCCGGCAGCAGAGCAATAGAGAAGCTGGCCCATCAAACACCTGATACACTGAACTACAGAGTAGGACCCCACCCAGGGTGCCCCCTTTAAGTGCCTGAAGTGCAAATCTATGGAGTAGGATGCCAGCAAGGCAGGCCCTTCTGTGTTTGATATGCCAAACAACAGAGAAGGACCCCAGGCAAAGGAGCCCTGAAAGTGCCTAAATGGGTGGAGAAAGACTGACCAAAGAGGCCTTCTGATTGCCAGCTACAAGAAGCTCGAAAAAAGACTCTGATAGGGCCATAACTCCTGTGGCAGAGGCAGGCCATGTCACTGCACACTTGGCGCCACCAGGGTCCCCACAAGCCAAGCAGCTGTGACACATTCATACTCAACTCTCACCGGGGTAGAGCTGCCAGAGGACAAAAATTCTTGCGCCTATGCATGCAGGGTCACTTTGGTCATGTCCAACTCTTTGCAACCCTGTGGACTGTGGCCTGCCAGGCTTCTCTGCCAGAGAGGGGTTTATCCAGGCAAGAATACTGGATGTATTAGCCAATACTGGTTGCCATACTCTTCTAGAGCACTGTATTTCCTGTTACCCAACCTACCAACTCCTCTGAGTACCTAGTGCTGCCAGAATGCCTGCGACCCAAGCAGCTGCACCACCTCCACACCTGGCCCTCACAGGGGTAAACCCAGTCCTCCAGGGCAGCCTCAGGAGCAAACCCCAGTGGATGACCCACAGGCAGAGGTAGAAATAAAACCACGTTTGATACCCAGGGGCAGTGTGGCTAAGGAAGAAGACCCAAAACCCTCCCACTATTTGTACAAAATGCAGATCAAATACACACGATCAACCAGGCAGACTCTGTGTCTATAGAATATATAAAAGATCATTGAGAGGTCCCCCCAAAAGAAAATGGACTAGTTCTGATAGCTGTGGACATTGGAAGCAAGAAAACACAAGGTTAGAGTCTTAGCTACCCCCACAGCAGGTCCAGAGATCAGCACAGTGTTGGAAGGCATCCTAGGGAGGTGAGGTGGACTGTGACTCCCAGTGAGGGAAAGGAATAGTGACGGCAATGACTCACAACACAAAAAATATTTATTATTCTTATGTTCTGATTTGTTCTGTATATCCTTTTGGATCCACCCCACCCACCATTGTAGTTGTCAATTTTATTGGCACTATGAAATCTAATTAAGTGTTTGAGCTTTTTTTTTTTCTCAGTCACATTTTTTGTTGTTACAAACCTCTGCCTCTACATTGGGCTTTTGCAGTTCTGTGGTTTCCTTCTTTTTTTAATTTTAATTTTGTAAGCCTATTATATTTTTTCTATATTTATTCCTTTGTTTATGCTTCCTACAGTTCTTTTCCCCTTGCAATTAATCTTTAATGTATATAAATATTCTTCATCTACCTCTATTTAACTTCGCATATCTAGTCTTTCTTTCTTTTCTTTCCTCTCAACATATTTGTTAGTTTGGTTTTCATTGCTTTATTCCCCACTTGCAACCTTGCTTTAGTTCTGTTTTACAATTTGTGCTTTTGTTAGTTTCATTCTTAACTGGTAAATATAGTTTTTGATCTCCTTTGTTTGCCGGGTCACTGTACTGCACTTTATTTTTATTGGACTGTTTTAACATTGCTTATGGGTGTATATCAGAGAAGGCAATGGCAACCTATTCCAGTACTCTTGCCTGGAAAATCCCATGGACAGAGGAGCCTGGTAGGCTGCAGTCCATGGGGTCGCTAAGAGTTGGACATGACTGAGCAACTTCACTTTCACTTTCCACTTTCATGCATTGGAGAAGGAAATGGCAATCCACTCAGTGTTCTTGCCTGGAGAATCCCAGGGATGGCGGAGCCTGGTGGGCTGCCATCTATGGGGTCGCACAGAATCAGACATGACTGAAGCGATTTAGCAGCAGCAGCAGCAGCAGCATGGATGTATATGTATATTCCATTATTTTAATTATTATTTGCTTGATTTTGTAACAGCCATTTGTCTTGGGTTCATCTTTGGTTTCTCCTTTTTGGGTATTTGTTTTAATCTCATTTAATGCCATAACAAACCATTTGTGCAATCTTTTTTCCCTACCAGAGATCAATCCCTGAGCCTTTGGAGTGGGAGCACTGATTCCAAGACCCTCAACTACCAGAGAACTAACCTGGGGAGTATCAAATAGTGAGAATTCACACAAAGAAACCCACTTGAATACAAGACCTGGCATCACCCAACCACCAGTAGCACCCTGTGCAAGATAACTCATCTAAACAACAAATAACACAAAAATACAAACCCAATCATTAGCAGACAGGATTACCACCTCACTCAGCCTTGCCCATCAGAGGAAAAACAAACAAACAAATAAGCAAAAACTCAGCACAAATCTCACCCTATAAGAAGCTTACACAAACCACTGGACCAACCTTAGAGGGCAGAGACCAAAAGGAAGAAAGAATTCAACCTTGAAGCCTGGGAAAAGGATACCTCAAACACAATAAGTTAAAAAAAATAATAATAAAAATGAAAAGGCAGAGAAATACTGCACAAATGAAGAAATAAACTAGAAACACAGAAGTCCAAATAAATGAAGAGTAAACAGGCAAACTACCTGAAAAAGAATTCAGAATAATGATAATAAAGATGATCAAAAACCATGAAAATAGAATGGGNAAGAATTCAGAATAGTGATAGTAAAGATGATCAAAAACCATGAAAATAGAATGGGGAAAATGCAGGAATCAGTTAACATAGACCTAGAAGAATTAAAGAATAAACATACAGAGACAAACAACACAATTATTGAAATTAAAAATACTCTGGAATCACTAGCAGAATATCTGAAACAGATGAATGAATCAGTGAGCTGGAAGATAAAATGGTGGAAATAACTTCTGAAGAGCAGAATAAAGTAAAAAGAATGAAAAGAACTGAGGATAGTCTCAGAGACTTCTGGGACAATGTCAAATGTGCCAACATTCCAATTATAGTGTTCCAAGAAGAAGAAGAGGAAAAGAAAGGGTATGAGAAAATTTTTAAAGAGATTATAGTTGAAAATTCCCCCAACATGGAAAAGAAAAGAGTCTTTCAAGTCCAAGAGGCACAAAGAGTCCCATACAGTATAAACCCAAGGAGAAACACACCAAGACACATACTAATCAAACTAACAAAGGCTAAACACAAAGAAAGAATATTAAAAGCTGCAAAGGAAAAGCAACAAGTAACATAAAAGGGAAACCTCATATGCTTAATGCTAATCTTTCAGCAGAAACTCTACAGGCAAGAAGTGAATAGCAGGATATATTTAAAGTACTGAAATGGAAAAAAATCTACAACCAAGATTTCTGTAACTGGCAAGGATCTCATTCAAAATTGATGGAGAAATCAAAAGCTTTGCAGACAAGCAAAAGTGAAGAGAATTCAGTACCATCAAACCAGTTTCACAACAAAAGTTAACTGGACTTATAAAGTCAAGAAATATAAGAGAAGAAAAAAGATCTACAAAATCAACCCCAAACAATTAGGAAAATGGCAATAGGAACATATATATCAATAATTACTTTAAATGTAAATGGATTACATGCTTCAACCAGAAAACACAGACAGGTTGAATGGATACAAAAACAAGACTGATACATACGCTGTCTGCAAGAAACACACTTCATACCTAAAGACACATATAGACTGAAAGTGAGAGGAAGGAAAAATATATTCCATGCAAATGGGAAGCAAAAGAAAGCTGGAGTAGCAATCCTCATATCAGACAAAATAGACTTTAAAATAAAGAATGTTATAAGAGATAAGGAAGGTCACAACATAATGATCAAGGGATAAATCCAAGAAGAAGACATAACAATTGTGAATATCTATCATGGCATCTGGTCCCATCACTTCATGGGAAATAGATGGGGAAACAGTGGAAACAGTGTCAGACTTTATTTTAAGGGGCTCCAAAATCACTGCAGATGGTGATTGCAGCCATGAAATTAAAAGACACTTACTCCTTGGAAGGAAAGTTATGACCAACCTAGATAGCATATTAAAAAGCAGAGATATTACTTTGCCAACAAAGGTCCATCTAATTAACGCTATGGTTTTTCCAGTGGTCATGTACAGACGTGAGTGTTGGAGTGTGAAGAAGGCTGAGCACCAAAGAATTGATGCTTTTGAACTGTGGTGTTGGAGAAGACTCTTGAGAGTCCCTTGGACTGCAAAGAGATCCAACCAGTCCATCCTATAGGAGATCAGTCCTGGGTTTTCATTGGAAAGACTGATGCTGAAGCTGAAACTCCAATACTTTGGCCACCTCATGCGAAGAGTTGACTCATTGGAAGAGACTCTGATGCTGGGAGGGATTGAGGGCAGGAGGAGAAGGGGACAACAGAGGACGAGATGGCTGGATGGCATCACTGACTCGATGGACATGAATTTGAGTGAACTCCAGGCATTGGTGATGGACAGGGAGGCCTGGTGTGCTGTGATTCATGGGGTCGCAAGGAATTGGACACAACTGAGCAACTGAAGTGAACTGACTTATGCACCCAACATAGAATCACCTCAATACAGAAGACATACACTAACAGACATAAAAGGAGAAACTGACAGTAATACAGTATAGTAGGAGATTTTAACATCCCACTCACAGCAACGGACAGATTATCAAAACAGAAAATTAATAAGGAAACAGAACTCTTAAATGATACATTAGATGAGATGGATTTCACTGATACTTCAGGACATTCCATCCAAATGAAGAAGAATACACCTTTTCAAGTGCACGTGGAACATTCTCCAGGATAGAGCACATCTTGGGTCACAAATCAAACCTCAGTAAATTCAAGAAAATTGAAATTGTATCAGGCAACTTCTTTGACCATAATGTGATGAGACTAGATCTCAATCACAAGGAAAATACTGTAAGAAACACAAACACATGGAGATTAAACATGTTTCTAAATGACCAACATGTTACTGAAGAAATCAAAAGGAAAATGAAAAAAATTTTTAGAAACAAATGACAATTAAAACACGACAACTCATAATCTATGGGATGCAGCAAAAGCAGTTCTAAGAGGGAAGTTTATAGCAATACAATCCTACCTCAAGAAACAAGAAAACCATCGAATAGACAACCTAACCTTATGCCTAAAACAACTGGAAAAATAAGAACAAAAGAACACAAAATGAGTAGAAGGAAAGAAATCATAAAGTTCAGAGCAGAAATAAATGAAAAAGAAATGAAACAAACAATAGTAAAGATTAATAAAACTAAAAGCTATTTCTCTGAGAAGATAAACAAAACTGACAAATCTTTAGCCAGACTCTTCAAGATAAAAAGAGAGAAGGATCAAATCAACAAAATTAGAAATGAAAAGGAGTGGTTACAGCAGACAATGCATAAAGTCAAAGGATTATAAGAGACTACTAGGAACACCTATATAGCAAAAAAAAAAAAGATAATCTGGAAGAAATGGACAGATTCTTAGAAAAGTTCAATCTTCCAAGACTGAACCAGGAAGTAATAGAAATTGAACAACCCAATTACAACCACTGAGACTGAAAACAATAGCTCAGGACCATATGGCTTCACAGGATAATTCTATCAAATATTTAAAGAAAAGATAATGCCTATACTTCTAAATCTCTTTCAAAAAACTGCAGAGGCCACCATCACCCTGATACCAAAACCAGCCAAAGACAACACAAAAAAAGAAAACTAAAGGCCAATATTACTGATGAACATAGATGCAAAAATCCTCAACAAAATTTTAGCATGCAGAATTCTGCGAGACATCAAAAAGCACCATGATCAAGTTGGATTTATTCCAGGGATGCAAGGATTCTTCAATATATGCAAATAAATCAATGTGATATACCATATTAACAAATTGAAATTAAAAACCATATGATAATCAAGTAGATGCAGAAAAAGACTTTGACAAAATTCAGCACCCATTTATGATTAAAACTCTTCAAATTATGGACATAGAAGGTAACTACCGCAACACAGTAAAGGCCATATGTGATAAGCCTACAGCAAACATTATTCTCAATGGTGAGAAACTGAAAGCATTCCCCCTAAGATCAGGAACAAGACAAGGGTGTCCACTTTCACCACTATTATCCAATATAGTTCTTGAAGTACTAGCTATAGCAATCAGAGAAGAAAGAGAAATAAAAGGAATCCAGATCAGAAAAGAAGTAAAGCTCCCATTGTTTGCAGATGACATGATACTGTACATAGAAAACCATAAAGACAGTATCAGAAAATTACTAGAGCTAATCAGTGAATTTAGCAAAGTTGCAGGATACAAAATCAGTATGCAGAAATCTCTTGCATTGCTATATACTAACAATGAAATATCAGAAAGAGAAATTAAGGAATCAATCCCATTCACCACTGCCACAAAAATAATTAAATATCTAGGAATAAACTTACTGAAGGATGCAAAAGAACTGTACACAGAAAATTATAAGACACTGATGAAAGAAATCAAAGATGACATAAACAGATGGAAAGATATTCCATTTTCCTGGGTAGGGAGAATCAATACTGTGAAAATGACTATACTACCAAATGCAATCTACAGATTCAATGGGATCCCTCTCAAATTACCAGTGGCATTTTTCACAGAACTAGAACAGAAAATTTCACAATTCATATGGAAACACAAAAGACCCCGAATAGCCAAAGCAGTCTTGAGAAAGAAGGATGGAGCTGGAGGAATCAACCTTCCTGACTTCAGATTATACTACAAAGCTACAGTCATCAAGACAGGATGGTACTGGCAGAAAAACAGAAATACAGACCAATGGAACAAGATAGAATGCCCAGAAATAAACCCATGCACATATGAGTACTTTATTTTTGACAAAGGAGGCAAGAATATACAATGGGATAAAGACAGCCTCTTCAATAAATGGTGCTGGGAAAACCGGATAGCTACATGTAAAAGAACGAAATCAGAACACTTTCTAACACCATACACAAAGATAAACTCAAAATGGATTAAAAACCTAAATGTAAGACCAGAAACTATAAAACTCTTAGAGGAAAACATAGGCAGAACACTCAGTGACATAAATCAAAGCAAGATCCTCTATGACCCATCTTCTAGAGTAATGGAAATAAAAGTAAACAAGTGGGACCNCAGATTATACTACAAAGCTACAGTCATCAAGACAGGATGGTACTGGCAGAAAAACAGAAATACAGACCAATGGAACAAGATAGAATGCCCAGAAATAAACCCATGCACATACGAGTACTTTATTTTTGACAAAGGAGGCAAGAATATACAATGGGATAAAGACAGCCTCTTCAATAAATGGTGCTGGGAAAACCGGATAGCTACATGTAAAAGAACGAAATCAGAACACTTTGTAACACCATACACAAAGATAAACTCAAAATGGATTAAAAACCTAAATGTAAGACCAGAAACTATAAAACTCTTAGAGGAAAACATAGGCAGAACACTCAGTGACATAAATCAAAGCAAGATCCTCTATGACCCATCTTCTAGAGTAATGGAAATAAAAGTAAACAAGTGGGACCTGATTAAACTTAAAAACTTTTGCATAGCAAAGGAAACTATAATCAAGGTAAAAAGATAACCCTCAGAATGGGATAAAATAATAGAAAATGAAACAACTGACCAAGAATAAATTTCCAAAATATACAAGCAGCTCATACAACTCAATACCAGGAAAATAAACAACCCAAGAAAATGCGGGAAAAAGACCTAAACAGACATTTCTCCAAAGAAGACACACAGATGGCTAACACACACATGGAAAGATGCTCAACTTTGCTCATTATTATCAGAAAAATGCAAATCAGAACCACATACCTCACACCAGTCAGAATGGCCCTCGTCAAAAGTCTTCACACAGTAAGTGCTGGAAAGGGTGTGGAGAAAAGGGAACACTCTTGCACTGTTAGTGGGAATGTAAACTGATACAGCCACTATGGAAGATGGTATGGAGAATCCTTAAAAAACTAGGAATAAAACCACCATATGACCCAGCAATCCCACTCCTAGGCATATACCCTGAGGAAACCAAAATTGAAAGAGACACATGTATCCCACTGTTCATTCCAGCATTATCTACAATAGCTAGAACATGGAAGCAACCTAGATGTCCATCAATAGATGAATGGATAAAGAAGTTGTGGTATATATACACATTGGAATATTACTCAGCCATAAAAAGAAACATTTGAGTCCATTCTAATGTTGTGGATGAACCTAGAACCTATTATACAGTAGAAAAGAGTCAGAAAGAGAAAGATAAATATCATATTCTAGTGCATGCATATGGAATCTAGAAAAATGGTACTGAAGAATCTATTTATGGGGCAATAATGGAGAAACAGACATAGAGAATAGACTTATGGACATGAGGAGAGGGAAGGAACGGGTGAGATATATGGGAAAAGTAACATGAAAATTTACATTACCATATGTAAAATAATAGCCAACAGGAATTTGCCGTATGGCTCAGGAAACTCAAACAGGGACTCTGTTCAACTAGAGGGGTGGGATGGGGAAGGAGATGGGAGGAAGGTTCAAAAGGGAGGGGATATATGTATATCTATGGCTGATTCATGTTGAGGTTTGACAGAAAACAACAAAATTTTGTAAAGCAATTATCCTTCAATAAATAAATAACAGGTCCACTGACCTACAGGCTTCCAACCAGGATTTATTCTACCTGCTTCCCTTTTCATTACCCTTCATGCACTGGAGAAGGAAATGGTACCCCACTCCAGAGTTCTTGCCTGGAGAATCCCAGGGAGGGGGAGCCTGGTGGGCTGCCGTCTATGGGGTTGCGCAGAGTCAGACACGACTGAAGTGACTTAGCAGCAGCAGCAGCAGCAGCATGATTTTTCTTTTTCAGTACCCACTGTAGCCTAAAGATTCCTATATAGAATGCTTTGATTTCTTCTAAAATACTTCTATTTGAGTAACAACAGCATCTACCTCCATATAGTTGTCCTGGGAAAAGATTAAAATGATACAGTACCTGGAAATAATTTAATAGAGTGCCTGACAAATAGTAAGTGCTCAATACTCCTCTGTCTCTTTCATATATTCAACAATAAACACTATGAAAGTGGTATTTGTTTTTCCAGTACTTGACATTATGCCTAGAAGATGGTCAGTAGTTAAAAATAGTAGCTTAATTGTTAAATGAATAATGAAAGGGAATGAAGAATCAAAACATGCATTCACATGGCTTCCTTTCCTTTTTCAAACTTAAGAATCCTGGTGCCATTTGTCCTTTTCCACAGAAGAATTCTGAAGAAGAGTGAACACTGCCTGGGAGAATAGAACCTAGCCCAGCACTGCTAGCTCTAGCACAAAAGGCTTTGTCCTTCTTTTTTAAAAATTGTAAAGTCTTATGAAATTGTTTAATACAACAGTTTTATTTTCAACTATTCCATAACCTCTTATTCTTATTCATAACCTCTGGCATAAAATCTTTACCCTAGGATTTTAGAACACTTATGACAGTGCTTCTCAAAGAAAGAAAGTGAAAGTTGCCCAGCTGTGTCCGACTCTGCGACCCCATGGACTATGTAGCCCATGGAATTCTCTAGGCTAGAATACTGGAGTGGGCAGCCCTTCCCTTCTCCAGGGGATCTTCCCAACCCAGGGATCGAACCCAGGTCTCCTGCATTGCAGGCAGATCCTTTAACAGCTGAGCCACAAGGGAAGCCCAACGTTGGTCTAGAGACCACCTGCATCAGAATCATCTGAATGCCTTCTTAAAAATTGTTTCTTTTTTGGGCAAACACTTCTCTGATTTACTCTGGATAAAACCCCCAAATCTCCAAATAATTTTTTGCACCTTAAGTTTGTGTGACACAGATCAAAAGAAGACAAAATCATGCATAGATATTAATAAAACATTTTTTCCATGATTAAAAAAAGTTTCATCTTATTAAAGGAAAATGAGAGTAAGAAGAGTTCCTTGAGCATTTAGTCACAGGGGCTATAGCTGTAATACACCAGATCAGAGCCAGTCAGCAATTAAAGCTATAAAAACAGATTTTAATCAGGAACTATTGCAATAGGAGGAAAGAAACCTCAGTATAGAACTAGGCTCGATTTTGAATACAGCAAAGACAACTGGGGATTTATAGTAGGAGCAGGACTGAGGTCAGTGGATGGAAAAACACTAAGAGGAAATATCAGGGGTATGGTGGATTTTGGTTAAACAGACCTAACAGGAATTTTTCTGAAGTCAGGCCAGGATGATCACATATCAAGGGTGCAGGATGAGGAATTTGAGCAGGTATTGAGGGTGATTAGATATCAAGGATGGGAGATTCTTTTAAACTGACTTATGATTCTCCCTAAAACTGAGCAACATAGGCCTGACATGGACAAATGCCAAGGTCAAAGCCTAGATAAGGGTTAGAGGAACCTGACTAAAGTTTAGTCAAGGAGAGAGTCTTTGTTGCTAGTCATGTGTCTATTTAACTTTAAGTCATTGGGGATTCCCTAGTGGTTCAGTGGTTAAGATTTCATGCTTCCACTGCTGGGGCCACAGGTTTGATCCCTGGTCAGGGAACAAAGATCCTGCATGCCATGTGCCATGGCCAAAAAATAATAAACAAATAAATGAGTAATTAATGTAAAATTTAAATATCCAGTTTATCAGGCACACTAATCACATTTTGGGGACTCAAAGCCTCATATGACCATAGCTATATTACTAGGCAGTCTGTTAGGTCAGTGGCAGGTGGAATTGATACCATGGCTTTCTTTGCCTTTCAAATTCTAATTCCGGCCAAATTGCTTGCTTTCCACACACCATTCTCAATACAATAAGAAATTAATCACTTTTTTTACTCTAAAATTAAATATATTTGTAAATTTCAGTATCCTTTTTTTTTTTTTCCTGAAGATTTGTAGATGTTTGTGCCATAGATCTAGAAGCATTTCAAATCCAGGTCTTCTGATATCTTAGTATCACGGAATTCAGCTTTTCTGGCAATCTCACGTATACAGACTGTCAAAATCCATCAGAATGAATACTGTGTGAGTAAACTGAACCTTGATAAAAATGACACAAACATATACATATGTTTTATTTAATCCTTAAACTCATTCTATGGGAAAACCATAGGTCATCATGTTTAAGAAACGTGTCACATAAGCTACGATTTTCTAAATAGTAATTTTATATTATATCTAATCGTACTATAGGGCATGAGCACAGATACCCCTAGGTAACCGATGAGGATGAAAGATAAGCAAACTATAGATCACATATGCAGAGCACTGTTATCTAGACTCTGACCCAGGAAAGGAGATACCGCAGCAGCACAACTGTGGTTCATTTGTAAGAACGATGATCTCGCAGGTGTGTGGAATGCGGGTCTTCTGAAGTCTCAAAGCATCAACCAGCTTAGTTTGTAAGTCATTAGCATGATCAATATTTCTGTTATTCAGCCTTCAACTGGATACTCCATTACATCTGAGACAGGGAAAGTTCTAAAGCCAAAGCTAAATTGCAGGCACCACTATAGGAGTCACAGCATGTTATTCGAGGATGAAACAAAATATCAGAGAGCCATCTAAGGATAATCCAGACTTCTGAAATTATCAGGCAATAAACTGAAAAGTCCAGGTACTGTTCTCTATCATCTGTCAACAAGAACCACTTTACTTTCTGTTTTTGCTTGTCTCCAATGTTTAAGGATTAGTTTAAGATTACAGCAGGCAGTGAGTTTTAATTAAAAATAGAATGAATAGATTAGTGGACTGGAAAATGGAGCAGAGTATCAATGTTTAATAAGTCATTCCCAATATTTTCTTATAATTCTAGGCCATTATACGGACTGTTCTATGGGTAAACCCTATTTTTATTACCTTGTATTTTTAATACAGTATAATTATAAATACATTTCACAAACTCTTCCTATAACTAAACCCATTAAAAAGATTTTTCTTAGAAGTCTATACTAAGCAAAATGGTATATATATTTAAACCTTGATAACACACTCCTATTAACAAAAGTCAATAATATTACAGAAGCTTTACTATCTACTTAAGGAAAGACAGTGCTTCAAAAAGGAATTGAAATCACAAACATTATTTCGGAGCAACAGTAGGAGAAGAGACTACTTATAAAAGAAGGGTTGTTGTTTGGGGAAGGAAGAAAAGATCACACTGATTTTCCCAAAAGGGAGCCATTTTGTGAAGATAAGAAATAGAGTCTAACTGCATTAAGAGATAAGATTCAGGAGTTTACCTGGTGATTAAACATGTAATCATAACCATGTTATGAACATGGTATTTAAATAGGGAGCTCTATCAACTAAAAAGGGGATTTGAAGAGCAGATAAGGTTAAAACTGTTATCAAAAATCCAGTTAGACCTAGGGAATTTATTATTTGTTATTCTTTTCTCTCCTTTTGCTATCATGTATTTCTCCTCATTTTCCCTGTATAAATTAATCAAATCACCAGTGATTTATCAAATGTGTTTCCTGGATGACGTATTTTGCTAGGAACTATGATATCCTTGCCATCAAAGAGTTCATAACATTTTTGGGGTTAGGAAGCGAGCAAAAATAAACACAGTACAAAATGAGTGGCTGGACAAAATTTAAGAAGTTCAAAACAGTAGAGGAAATGTCATGAAGCAGCTCTGGTTTCACTGACTGAAGAATTTTTTACATGTTGGTAATTCAGAGCTGTTCAGAAGTGCCAGTGATCACTCAACTTTGGAAGATTATACTGGAATTTATTTAATTTTCACTTTATTTGTACTGAAGTATAATATAGATACAGAAAGATGCACACAAATCTTAAGTATCAGTTCTATGAGTTGTCACAGTTGCATACACCCCTGAAACCACCGGCAAACTAAACATCAAATATGTCCATCACCCCAGAAAGATCACTCACGACCCTTTTCAGCTAACCCTGACTCTCCCATTTGGCTTTCACGAGCAGCTATTTTCTGATTTCTATCACTATAAATTACTTTTGCCTGTTCTTGTTCTTTTATAAATGGGATCATAGAATATGATCTCTTTTAATTCTGGCCTCTCTGGATCAACAAAAAGCTTCTGAGACACATGCCTGTTATTGTATATATTGGTCCTTTCAGTAGTAGCAGTGTCACTTGCTCAGCTGTGTCTGATTCTTTGCAACTCCATGGACTGTCGTCCACTAGGCTACTCTGTCCATGGGATTCTCCAGCAAGAATACTGGAGTGGGTTGCCATTCCCTTCTCCAGGGGATCTTCCCAGCCTAGGGATCGAACCTGGCTCTTCTGCATGGCAGGCAGATTCTTTACCATCTGAGCTATAGGGAAGGCCATATTAGTCCTTTGCTCCCTTCTAATTCTGAATAGTTAGGCTATTATTATTTTCTGGTTATCTATCCAGTGAAAGTCCATACACTTAAAACTAACAATATTATTTTGCTATTGAAACAGAACACATCACCAAAAGTTATTTTCTCACTGTTTTGTAAGTCAGGGTCAGATGGGCTCAACTGAATCTTCTGCTCAGAAGGTCTAAATCAAGGAGTTGACCTGTATGGCTCTCATTTGGAGGCTCTGGAAAAAAAAAAAAATCTATTCCCCTGGGTTATTGGGAGAATTTACTTCCTTGCAGCTGTGGGTCTGAGGCTCCCATTTTCTGGCTGGCAATCAGCTGGGAGCCTCTTTTGGTCCTGGGACAACATCCAGCTTCCTCATCACTTGACACCTCTCATCTTTAAGCCAACAAAGGTGCATCGAATCCTTCTTGTGCTTAGAATCTGATTTTCTCTGGCCTTTACCTTCTGATACCAACTGGAGAAAGTTCTCTGCTTTTAAAGGCTCACATGACAATCTCACCTTCTAAAAGGTCAGTTCTGTCATTTAAGGTAACATAATCATGAGACGGGCTTTCCTGGTGGCTCAGACGGTAAAGAATTGGCCTGCAATGTGGGACATGTGAGTCCGATCCCTAGCTCAGGAAGATCCCCTGGAGAACAGAATGGTTACCCACTCCAGTATAATTGGGGCTTCCCTGGTGGCTCAGATGGTAAAAAAATAAAAAATAAAATCTGCAATGTGAGACCATCATGAGATGGTATCACAAATCACAGTTCTAGGAATTATGGGATGTGAAACCATGGGGGCCCTTCCTAGAAATACTGCCCACTATGTTAAATGAAACCATCTTGTCATTGTAGGTACT
>SJYQ01095256.1:252355-271695 GCA_006410935.1 Redunca redunca
TTTTATTTTGATATATCACACAATACATACTTTAAATATTTAATTTTACAATGATGTTCACAAGATAATATTATATATGTATACTGGATAAAATTAAAATTATCAAAATGAATTTCACCTATTTCTTTTTACATCTTTTTTAATATGGCTACTCAAACATATGTAATTAGGTATATGCTTCATTATAATAGAAGTACAAGAAAACAAATAAATGAGAGAGAGATGGAGTGAAAGTCTGTAGAATTCAAGTAATATGACAGACATTAATCAATAACAATATATGGACCAGGTTTGGGTCACAGTACAAACAATGATCATTTTAAAACAATGTGGAAACTAAACTCCGATTAAATTTTTGACACAAATGGAGATTTATCACTATTGTAGTGATGACTGTAAAAATTCTTATCTTCTAGATATATGTATCATGATATTTGTAGATGAAGTAATGTATCAAGAGAGGGTTGAGAGAAGGAGATGCAAATTTAGAAGAAATCAGAAGGGCCATGAGCTGATTCTGGTGAAGAAGTGGTGAGTACATAGTTCCACTCTGGGCTTCTAATCTGAATGATGCTTAAAATTTTACATAATAACAAGGTAAAAAACAAAGGATGAGAAACAAATCTATTTCTACTATGGATTAAAAAAAAACATTTTTACTTGTCAGAAGTAAAAATGCCTCTGGATGGTACAAAAAAATGGAAAAAAAAAATCCCCCCAAAGGTTCCTTTTCTGTAATATTAGTACCAAGATGAGAATTGCAGGAGGCTTCACTGTAGCTGGTCAGCTTTTCCATTTACGAATATTCCAAATCTTTATAAACCATCTGGAGAGCAAGGGTTTGGCTAGATTTCCATTCCACTATACTAATGAGACATTTATTGAGAAAGAATGTCAAAAATAACAACTTTCAATGTAGCAATACTCAGATACCAAAAACTGAAACACTTAAAGCCATTCTCATCCCAACTTACAAAAAACAAACTCATAAAACCATGTGTCAACAATGTCCAATTATTCTAATCACACAGTACAGTGTAAAACCAAAATTATTGCTCTGACTACATCTTGGTTATAAGGCCACACTATAAGATNATTGCCAACTATGTACTTTTTTAGTAATTAGATAAGCTAAGAAGAAGTATTAGCAGTAATGAATCATTTTAATATTCAGCAATAAATACAGAAGGAAACAGAAATAAAACAATCTAGGAAACACTATTTTGAAAATAGAGGCACTTTAAAAAGAAAAGTGAATTTCAAAGTTTCTGCCCTTTCTAGTTTCCTCTGTCTTCTGGATTTCATTTTTTTCTGCAAGTCTATACAGATTTCACATAATTTCTAATACACATGCTCTTGGTTTTATAAACTTTGGGCCAAACAGCTTAATTTGCTTTGGTCTCTCTTTGTATTACACCTACCTCCATTCTAAAAACAGACTTGGTTTACCAAATAATCAGGAACAATAGAGAAGCATGGGAGAGGCATGGATGTGAAAGTATTAATAACCCTTTAGGGTCCATTTGGTCAGAAAATATCCCACCATGTTCCTCATGTAGTTTTATTCATCATTCTCATTTTAACAATCCTGTGAAGCATATAAATATTTGTGTTTCACTGGCAAAAATATTGTAAAATAATATCCACATGGTACTTCAATTTAACTTAACAAACCTTTGTAGAGTGCTTACTACTTGTAGGAAACACTGATGTGCTAAAGATTCAGAGAATATGATATTGTATCTGCCTTCAATTTGCTCATTGTTTACTAGGGAAGACAAACTAAAGAGGAAGAATTAGAAAATATCACATAAGAAAGTTTTAGGGGAGCACAGATGATTTCTAGTCTTTTCATGGATCAGGAAGTCTTCTGAGGGAAGGTGAGACGTCCAACTAGGCTACAGAGAGTAGGCACAGGGTCTCCTGGCAGAGAAGGGGCAATGACCGACTAAGCAAAAAGCAGAGGGTTTCTCCCCCGACAAGGAAAACACAACGGATGGAAATAAACTACAGCAGTCAGAGCAAGGACCTGAGGTGAAGAGTGAAAAAGACAGAGAGGATACAGAAGAAAAAATAAAGATAAAGAATGCCCAGGAAAGAGAGTCCTTTTTGCTCATCTCATGTGCATTTGGCATAGCCTGAATTCTGAATCAAAGGGAAGAAAAGAAAAAAAAGCACCAACTCCTGGTTTCCTGAAGTGTGCTTGATCACTGAATTATCAACTGTTATAAAAAGCAATATATCTCCATCCTTCCAAGCATGATGGCCATAGCCAGGGTGTTACGTACTCAGAAAAGAGATGAAAGAATGGCTTCCTTGGTGTTGAACTCCCCCATGGTGTACAATGTCTTCCTGTGTGTTCTCTACATGCATGGAGGACAGACACTTTCCTTGTTCTCACTGTATGTGTTTCACATCTGTTTGTGAAACATATAGCTCCATATGCATTTGTGTATTATAAGTTCCAAGTCAAGTGAATAAAACAGTCCCCTATTGGCTGACAGTTGTTTTTAACCAATCTATTGGTCTTAAGCACATTCTACAAAATGCTGGAGGAATGATGCAGTAGTGGAAAGAATGATTTCAATATTAGAGCAAGGGCAGTTGTCACTGCCAACTTGACCTGCTTAATAATAATGGAAAGAAAAGCAGTTGGCTGAGAGACCAAGTGAGAACATTTCAGAGAAGGCTGAGCCCCGCTGGAGTTTCCTGTGAGTGAGATGGGCACAAAGGAGAGTTCTGCTAGGACCCACATGTGCAGCTCTGGCTCTTGGAAGGCCACGCATGCTTTTGGTACAAGCCAATGGAAAAAGTGCAAAGCAAGTCTGACAGCATGCACATTCTATTCTCTCTTAAAAACACTGAGTTTCACAGACTTAGCTCCATCGTCCAGAGTTAAGAAGCTGGGATGCTGTCATTGTTAAGCCACGTCACTGAGGACTAACCAGAGAAATCATCAAGTAGAATATGTCATGTCTGCATAATGAGATATTAATGAAGGAGAATCAGCACAGCAAACATTCCTGAGTTCTAAGACATGATGTTGTTCTACGAGTTTGTTTTCAATTTGGTTATCAAGCATTAATCAACACATTGACATCCTGTAAGGAGCAGATTTTCGTGAAAGTGGTATCAAAGTTGTTCGATTTCTTCCCTCTTCTCAGGCAAGCAGGTACTGGACAAACTGGAACCCTACCCAGACACAGTGTCCCCAAGATCAATGGCAATGGGACTGCTGCCTGCAAATGCCAGGGTATGGTGCCAAGGTGTAAGTTCCCAGACTTGTCTTTGTCTCTGAGTGTGCTGATCAGAGTCGGGAAAACAGTCTACATTCCAGTTAAGGGAGGATTGTGGTAGTGGTTGAGGGGTATGAGGACAGTAAGCCAAACATAACAGAAAACCAAGACAGCTAACAAAGATGAAGGTTTGAAGCCAACAGTGGTTAGCAGGCTTTGGAGACATTTCTGAGATGAAGAACAACTGTCTGATTGCATACAGTTTTGATGGTTATGGATACACTGAGAGCTTACGCCTACCAAGAGCAAAAAAATTCAGTTGACCATGATTTAAACTAACATTCTCACATGACAAGAATTCTGGAAGTCAGCAGAATTTTGGCTTAGGTTGAGCTGCTCAGCCATGGCAGAGCTCCAGGTCCCTGTCTTGAATGGTCCTCTTGACCTTCTTCTCGTGGCTGCAGATCACTGTAGCAGCAACACTCACATCATCAGATGGTCTTGTTTAAAACCCGACACCAGGATAGTTCAGAGCAGAGCTTTTACCCTCAAACCAATCCAAGTTAGGAAAGAATAAAACCTTGCACAGAAATGAACAACTCATCTACACGATCAGAGAGAGTTTAGAGTGACCAGTTCAATCTTGCTTGCCTGGGACTTTCTTAGTTTTGGCAGGGAAAGTATCATATCTGTGGAACCTTCTCAATCCTGGGCAATCGAGGATGGTTGGTCACTGTGTCACAATCACAGGGCCATCTTTTATTAGTTTTCTTGAGATGAACCATGCTCTATCCTACACCTGAACTAGAGTCTGTTAATTACAAGAGGAAAGGATGGGTTTTTGTTAGGACAGATTCTCTCAATCTTGGTTTTTCTTTAGAGTAACTAGGGGAACTTTTTAAAAGTCCCAGTGTCTGAGCCCTATTCATTGTGATTACAAAATTAATCTGGGGAATTTCTTGAGCATTAATGCATCTTAAAAACTATCCAGATGTTTCTAATGTATATCTCTGGTTGATGAGTAAACTACTAGAGAAATCAAGTAATGTTATCAACCATTGAACACCTAATGAAACCACCAGGGAACATAGAATATAATTTAACATGACTGGCGTCATAATCAATTTTTCAACCAATGTGGTACTCTATTTTTCTAAAAAAAATACATAATCTTTGTTTTTCATTGGCACTCAAAGATAAACAAGATACTAACAGATGTTATCTAAATTTATATATTAAAAATCAGAAGCTCAAAAATGTTGTTATTTATTCTTAAGCAATCCCCCTATTCTATAACACATTTAAGAAGATCACCAAATTTCTATTTGAGGACAAGTACAGAATAAGGTCTGATAGAATGTGGTCCACTGGAGAAGGGAATGGCAAACCACTTCAGTATTCTTGCCTTGAGAACCCCATGAACAGTATGAAAAGGCAAAATGATAAGATACTGAAAGAGGAACTCCCCAGGTCAGTAGGTGCCCAATATGCTACTGGAGATCAGTGTAGAAATGACTCCAGAAAGAATGAAGGGATGGAGCCAAAGCAAAACAATACCCAGCTGTGGATGTGAGTGGTGATAGAAGCAAGGTCCGATGCTGTAAAGAGCAATATTGCATAGGAATTGGAATGTTAGGTGCATGAATCAGGCAAATTGGAAATGGTCAAACAAGAGTGAACGTCAACATTCTAGGAATCAGCAAACTAAAATGGACTGGAATGGGTGAATTTAACTCAGATGACCATTATATCTACTACTGCAGGCAGGAATCCCTCAGAAGAAATGGAGTAGCCATCATGGTCAACAAAAGAGTCTGAAATGAGGTACTTGGATGCAGTCTCAAAAACAACAGAATGACCTCTGTTCGTCTCCAAGGCAAACCATTCAATATCACGGTAATCCAAGTTTATGCCCCAACCAGTAATGCTGAAGAAGCTGAAGCTGAATGGTTCTATGAAGACCTACAAGACCTTTTAGAACTAAAACCCCAAAAAGATGTCCTTTTCATTATAGGGGACTGGAATGCAAAAGTAGGAAATCAAGAAACACCTGGAGTAACAGACAAATTTGGCCTTGGAATGCGGAATGAAGCAGGGCAAAGACTAATAGACTTTTGCCAAGAAAATGCACTGGTCATAGCAAACAGTCTTCCAACAACACAAGAGAGGACTCTACACATGGACATCACCACATGGTCCACATCTAAATCAAATTGATTATATTCTTTGCAGCCAAAGATGGAGAAGCTCTATACAGTCAGCAAAAACCAGGAGCTGACTGTGGCTCAGATCATGAACTCCTTATTACCAAAATCAGACTTAACTGCTAGACCATTCAGGTATGACCTCAATCAAATCCCTTATGATTATACAGTGGAAGTGAGAAATAGATTTAAGGGCCTAGATCTGATAGAGTGCCTGATGAACTATGAAGTTTGTGACATTGTACAGGAGACAGGGATCAAGACCATCCCCATGGAAAAGAAATGTAAAGTAAACTAAAGTTAAAATTAAAAAAAAAAACTATTTTCAAACAAAACAAAAGAAATGCAAAAAAGCAAAATGGCTGTCTGAGGAGGCCTTACAAATAGCTGTGAAAAGAAGAGAAGTGAAAAGCAAAGGAGAAAAGGAAAGATATAAGCACCTAAATGCAGAGTTCCAAAGAATAGCAAGAAGAGATAAGAAAGCCTTCTTCAGCGATCAATGCAAAGAAATAGAGGAAAACAACAGAATGGGAAAGACTGGAGATCTCTTCAAGAAAATTAGAGATACCAAGGGAACATTTCATGCAAAGATGGGCTCGATAAAGGACAGAAATGGTCTGGACCTAACAGAAGCAGAAGATATTAAGAAGAGGTGGCAAGAATACACAGAAGAACTGTACAAAAAAGATCTTCATGACCTGGATAATCACGATGGTGTGATCACTCATCTAGAGCCACACATCCTGGAATGTGAAGTCAAGTGGGCCTTAGAAAGCATCACTACGAACAAAGCTAGTGGAGGTGATGGAATTCCAGTTGAGCTATTCCAAATCCTGAAAGATGATGCTGTGAAAGTGCTTCACTCAATATGCCAGCAAATTTGGAAAACTCAGCAGTGGCCACAGGACTGGAAAAGGTCAGTTTTCATTCCAATCCCACAGAAAGGCAATGCCAAAGAATGCTCAAACTACCACACAATTGCACTCATCTCACATGCTAGTAAACTAATGCTCAAAATTCTCCAAGCCAGACTTCAGCAATACGTGAATCATAAACTTCCAGATGTTCAAGCTGGTTTTAGAAAAGGCAGATGAACCAGAGATCAAATTGCCAACATCTGCTGGATCATGGAAAAAGCAACAGAGTTCCAGAAAAACATCTATTTCTGCTTTATTGACTGTGCCAAAGCCTTTGACTTGTGAATCACAATAAACTGTGGAAAATTCTGAAAGAGATGGGAATACCAGACCACCTGACCTGCCTCTTGAGAAATCTGTATGCAGGTCAGGAAGCAACAGTTAGAACTGGACATGGAACAACAGACCAATTCGAAATAGGAAAAGGAGTAGGTCAAGGCTGTATATTGTCACCCTGCTTATTTAACTTCTATGCAGAGTACATCATGAGAAACGCTGGACTGGAAGAAACACAAGCTGGAAGCAAGATTGCCGGGATAAATATCAATAACCTCAGATATGCAGATGACACCACCCTTATGGCAGAAAGTGAAGAGGAGCTAAAAAGCCTCTTGATGAAAGTGAAAGAGGAGAGTGAAAAAGTTGGCTTAAAGCTCAACATTCAGAAAACAAAGATCATGGCATCTGGTCCCATCATTTCCTGGGAAATAGATGGGGAAACAGTGGAAACCGTGTCAGACTTTATTTTTTTCGGCTCCAAAATCACTGGAGATGGTGATTGCAGCCATGAAATTAAAAGATGCTTACTCCTTGGAAGAAAAGTTATGAACAACCTAGACAGCATATTCAAAAGCAGAGAGATTAGTTTGCCAACTAAGGTCCGTCTAGTCAAGGCTATGGTTTTTCCAGTAATCATGTATGGATGTGAGAGTTGGACTGTGAAGAAGGTTGAGTGCTGAAGAATTGATGCGTTTGAACTGTGGTGTTGGAGAAGACTCTTGAGAGTCCCTTGGATTGCAAGGAGCTCCAACCAGTCCATTCTGAAGGAGATCAATCCTCGGATTTCTTTGGAAGGAATGATGCTAAAGCTGAAACTCCAGTACTTTGGCCACCTCATGCGAACAGCTGACTCATTGGAAAAGACTTTGATGATGGGAGGGATTGGGGGCAGGAGGATAAGGGGACGACAGAGGATGAGATGGCTGGATGGCATCACTGACTCGATGGACATGAGTCTGAGTGAACTCTGGGAGTTGGTGATGGACAGGGAGGCCTGGCGTGCTGCGATTCATGGGGTCGCAGAGTCGGACACTCCTGAGCGACTGAACTGAACACTTGAGTTTGAGCAAACTCTGGGAGATGGTGAAGGACAGGAAAGCCTGCTGTGCTGCAGTCCATGGGGCCGTAAAGTTGGACATGACTGAGCAACTGAACAACAACAATAACACTAAACACTGGGGTCTCCCAGGTGGCTCAGTGGTAAAGAATCTGCCTAATGATTTTTGCACAAGCAAATCCTAAAATATTGTATCATGAGTTCTAAGAAAGAGATAAAAGAGAAAAGGGAGAAAAATATGAGTCAAACTAAAGTGTTATTCTACATCCATGAGGTAAGGGATGAATAGAGAGGAAGGAAGCTGTTACCTATATTACAAATTTGCCACTTTATCTCCGAGCTGATCTCTGAGCTGTCAAATGGACTGGTAGACCAACTACAGAGTCCTTTCCATTATAACAAGTAGACAATTTCTTTTTTGTCTCTAAATTTTTTCAATTTATGTACTTTTCATTGGAGGATAATTGGTTTACAATATTGTGTTGGTTTTTGCCATATATCAACATGAATCAGTCATAGGGATACATATGTCACCTTCCTCTTAAACCTCCCTCCGACCTCCCACCCCTCTAGGTTGTCACAGAGCACCAGATTTGAGCTCCCTGCATCATACAACAAATTTCTACTGGCTATCTAATTTTACAAATGGTAATTGTTTACTTTGCTTTCCCCTCCTTACCTATCTCTCCCCTGCTTGTAACTTGGATTTCTGTAATAGCATTATTACTACTGCCTCTGGCTGGATCTGAGTGAAAAGTTGTTCTTTAACATGAGAGTGTGAGGTGTTGGAAACGTAATTTGTGATGCTAAGAACAAATGAGTACATTCTCTGCTAGGATCCTGGTCTCCAGTCTCTCTACTAACTTTAATCTCCTGGGCAAGAGGGATATGTAAATCTTACAGAATGAGCCAAAGGGAATTACACGAGTCTGGGTTTTACATGGAAAGTTGGACTAGACATGGTGAAAGCATGCCCACCATAGTGTGTGAAGTAAGGGTAAGTAACAGATTTAGTCAGAACTCAGAGAGCAACATAGCCAGGGAGAGAATCCATATAGTGGTTTGGCAAAAGACTACAGATGTTCCAAACATCAGATCTGGGAAGTGAGGCTAGACCACAAATGGAAATATCAGCTAAAATTTGGATGTAAAATGTGTGATGGGTCAGTGGTTAATAACAATGATATAACAAATGTTGACGAAAGACCGCGTGCCAGTAACTAAGCTAAAAGCCTTAAATAAATTACTTCACTAATTCTCACAACACCCTCATGAAATTGATGTATGTTCCATATAACAGATGGCAAACTGAGACTCAGAGAAGTAGGTTGAGCTGCCCAGTATCACATGACTAGCAAGTGGTCAACAAGGATACATACTCAGGCCATCGATTCCATAACATCACAGAGGCCAAAGGGCGTTTCAGGAACTTGTGGCCGTTCCTTCTCCACTTTCTCCTTACCAGACCCTCTCCCCAAACTGAGGTCTGTTCCCCTTTTCTTTTGGGTAGGGTGCCAATCACCATGCAAGTTTAGGTGGCTGACCATGCTTCAGTGTGGGAGATTGTAATGACAAGACAGGAGAGCTGATGGGCTCTCTGAAGATATTTCTGTTCTCCCTCCTCACTGTCTGCTAGGTAACAGACATCTGAGGCAGGATAAAATTTACTAAGCAATCAGAAGAGACCAGCATAAAAGTGAAAGGGTAACTTGGCCCCATCCAACCTCTTCCAGAAGGTCTGAGTTTCTGCTTTCTCTTGGCAGTTGGTAATGGCTTTTGTGCCATCTGATCCAACATGAAAGCTTCTAGATATCTGTTGTCCAACCTTATCAAGGCTCTTTTGTGAGAGGAGAACTTAGCTCTGTAGTCCTCGGGGGAAAGAGAAGGGGACTGGGTTGAAAGGAGGTGTTGCTCAAATGTAGCAGTGGCTCCTAGGACTGGAGGAAAGGCAAGCAGAACTGGGTTCTACAAAGGCCACAGGAGGGCTACCGATGGGGAGAGAAGATGTGTTCCCAGAGGTGGGGGCTGCTAAACATCCAGTATCACAACCTTGAGAGTTTCAGCCAAAGATTCTGGAACCACCCTCGCAGAGAAGCTGTATGTGGTATTACCTGTCTTTGAATGGACAACATTCTGTTCTGTGAGCCTCTTGGTGGCAACTTCGAAGGACCAAAGACTAGAGGTCTTTGTTTATTTTCCCCTCTGAGAAGTATATTACACTAAAGATTATTGTTAGATATCATTCCACCCCAGTAAATAGGGGCTTAGAGTCAAATATAATTTAATTTATAAAACTTAAACATTATTTTACTTGCACCTCATGATTTTGGAAAGATTCTGGAAATGTTTTCTGCTTTAACCTTGATTATCCTATTTTTTATATGCAAATTTTCTTTTTCTTTTTTTTCTTTTTTTTGGCACACTGATCAGGACTTTATTTAATAGTTAGCAAACAATACTGTAGAAACATTGATATGTAAATTTCTAAAATGCTGCATCTTAAATTTAGTTGGCAAAGACCACATTTAGCTATAAGCATGAATTTAGTCTTCCACGTAGAAACAAGATACTAAACTAAAAAAAAAAATAGTTTCCTATTGTTTGAAAACACCAGTTTAAGTAGAGGACTGTTATAATGCATATTTTTTAAGGAAAGAATTGACTGTACAAGAATACTCCTCTTTTACAATATTCCTTTTTACTTCATATGTGAGTTATTGGTTATGCTGTAGGGTTTAACTGTCACAGCACTAAAAGGCAACTATTTAGGGAAGAGGCTGAAAAAGGAAAAAGGAATGTATGTAAGGCAATAGTTCCTTTAGGTACAATAAGCATAATAGTGTTTTAGGAAGACAAGATAAAAATTACTCAAGGCTAGCTTAGTTCTCACTGAATAAAAACAATGGGCTAAATACTGAGCTCCTCTGTGAACCTAATCATCAATGCCTTGGTCACCATACTGGTAATCTCTGGGCAGTCATCTTGGTACTGGCCATGATATTCATCTGGGTATTCTGCCTGATAATCACTATCACTGACTTCCGACCCACTGGTTCCTGTTCTTTGGCTTCCATTGTGAATGACAGGTTCTGTGGGAGCAGCACAGTACTTGGTATCATACACTTGCCGCCCAAGGCCATACACACTCATTCCCTTCTGGGAAGCAACTTTGTTGGTACCCATCTGTAGGGAAATTGTGGAGTTCTCCATGGGTTGTAACGTTAGCTTCTGATCTTAGATATCTCTTTGGGTACCCAGTGCCTGGTTGCCTCCTTTGTTGGTGCCCATTTGCAGGCTAATTGTGGTCTGATCAAAAGGTTTGTCAGTTTGCATTTTGGGATCATAAAGGTGCCTCCTCGTCCCATAGGCCATCATACCTGCTTGATTGGCGCATGTGTTGGTTCCCATCTGCAAACTAATTACACTTTGGCCAGCTTTTAATTTTCTTTCATCAAAACATCTTGTTTGTTTTTCTGCATACTTATCTCCAATGTCAGTGGTTGTATGGAATCCTTTTGTTTTGGCCAGACCTACTAGGGCCACCAACATAGTTTGAACCTCATGTTTCCATTCTCAAAAAGATCATTTGCTTCAAATACATCATGTGGCTTAATATGTCTTGTGGCTTAATGCCATAAGCCTGAATAGCTTTAGTAAATTTGCCCATATTCTCCAACTGAGGCCAGTTTAATGAGGACTCATTGACCTTCTTCACTGAGCCTGGCTGTAGCTTGTTTATGAGTTCGCAGAGGTTAATGCCATCTTTCAAGCCCAGCTGGAAGCTGGTGCCAATGCTCATGCCTGTCACCTCTTCTATCCAGTTGTGGAGATCTTCTTCTGCCTAATGATCATGCTTGGAAGCTATCTTGTTCTTGACTTCAGCCGAGAGCCCATAGGAAGGGCCCTTGTTGAAGTGGGTCATGATGATTTGGGTGGTGGGGAGAGGCTGAGTTGGGGGATTGGTTGGTCTGGGGGATTCTCACACTCGGCTTCACCGCTCCTGGCCCCAAGGAGTGGCCTAACCACAGATGCTCAGAGCTTGCTCCCCTGGGTGGCACAGGAGATGCTGGGCCATGGCGGCGGGATGCGGGTGGTGCCTCGGCTACCAGTACTACCTCATAGTACTCGGCTATGAGTACTACCTCAGCTACTCGACTGCGAGTATTACCATGGAATGCGGGCAGTGCCTCGGCTCCTCTGCTGCCTTGGCTACGAGGTCCGGCAGAGGCTCCTGTTCGGCTCCGGAGTTCCACATGAACTGTATGTATGCAAATATTTTAACTATTTAATGAAGCTAAATCCTCTTGTACAGAAGGGGGAACTGAGGCATGAAGAGATATTGCAACAGGTTAATGTCTATGTTTTAGTGTGCTAGCACAGAAGAAAGAACCATAATCAGAATTCATATGTACCATGAGGAAACATTTTGTTGAAAGTAACAACAACAACAACAACAAATATAATTCAGCACTGATGAAGGGATGTGCAAATGACCTTTGACCTGGGCAGAAGTTGGATGGGGCCCTAGGATCACTTGCCAGAAGCCTGAGTCACTGACTGGGGTATCTGGCCTTCTGGAAGGCTCTAGCACATACAGTTGACTCCCCCATTCAGTCCTTTGGTAGTACCACTCAAGCATAGCCTTTGGGTCAGAACCCATCCCTGCATCTGACTGGGAGGCACACAAACACTGTGACCCTCAGTTAGGGGTGAGCAGTAGACAGGGATCAGGATCTGCTTAATAGCTGGCAAGAACCATACTCATAGACAAGTCTAGAACAAGTAACCTCTGGCACCTGGAGCACCCAAATTTTCTTATTCTAGGATGCCCCTGCTGCTCAGTAGACCTCGCAAGATCCCCAGAGATGAGGCTCAGGCGACCCCATCTGGTCTATCTTCTCCCTGCCTCCACTACGTATATATATGCATACATACACACACACACGAAGCCAAACAGCACAACCTGCAGCTTCCAACTGTGCCGTCTGCCTTCCTGGTGTTAAAATTAAATAAAAAAGGAACTAGGCTCCAAAATTCCCTAAGCAGTCAAAATCATTTAAGCCAGATAAGTGAAACTTAATTTAGTTTTTCGTGCAAAACAAGTAAAACACAACTTGGGCTGCCTTTTAGGCTGCTTCTCATAAATGCCTCCTATAATCATAAAAGAACAGTCATCTTCCTAAGAAAGGTATAAGATAGTAAAATGTAACCAATCCATTGCTATCTGGGAACCACCACTGTAATAACCAATCATTACAAAGTGAAACAACTTCCTCATTTTCACTGTATAAGCCATCTTGTAATATCATGCCTCTAAGCTTCATAGCAGCCTTTGAATTTAAAAGCTCCCAGTTGGATAGGTGTTCTTATATGAACAAACAAGCAAAACTTCAACTAAAAAGGGATTTCACTGATTAATACAACAAAGTCTGAGGGCAAATTTGGTCCTTAGCAGAGATACTCAGCTGATGTCATGAGAAATGGGTTCCTCTCTACTTTTACATTCTCTGCGTTTTGACTTGATTCTCAGGTTTTACACACTGGCAGCATGGCTGCCAACTAGGTCAGGGTTGTATTCTTCCAAGTTCAAGAGCAGTTGAAAATGTGGCATTTCTCTCATGATACCTCTTGCAAAAGCCTCATTGGCTTCAGTTGGGTCACTGAACCATTCACTTTAACTAGGTTATTAGAAATTTTGGCCAGAACGAGTCCCTTGGATGCCATGAGTGTAGGGATGACTAGGGACTACAACTCCACCTGCACAAGGCTGAAGAGGAACACAGAGGGACTGTTTCAGAAGGCTGAATAAATGCTAACAATTCAAATGAAAACAAAGATGTCCACCTCAGCCTCTTTCACCTTGTCCACATCTTACCTACTGGCCTAGAGCTACAAATTGGCCCTTGAGGCTCTGAAATTTAAATTGACAGTTATGTGTACGTGTGTGTTAGGCACTCAGTCATGTTTGACTCTTTGAGACCCCATGGACTGTAGGCCACCAGGTTCCTCTATCTATGGGATTCTCCAGGTAAGAATATGGAATTCGGTAGCCATTCCCTTCTCTATGGGATCTTCCTGACTTAGGGGTTGAACCCAGGTCTCCTGCATTGCAAAGGGATTCTTTATCATTTGAGCCACCAGGGAAGCTTTCTTGTGTATAGTTAGCTGCATAATGACCCCTTCCCCCCAAATATAATCAGGTCTGGATTCCTGAGAGCTGTGAATGTTTTCTTATATGCAAAAAAAAGTGCTTTACTATTATGATTAAGTTAAGACTCTTGAGATGAAGAGATTATCCTGGCAACCTCAGTGAATCCTAAATTCAATCACAAGTATCCTTATAAAAGGATCCTAGTTCCTTTCTTCATCTCTCATTCTCTCATCACTGTCTGTCAAGGGCTGACTCCATAGCTGAGTCTCCCGGTTCCTGGAAAGAAAGCCTCAAGCAGATCAGGAAGGCAGGCGATCACTAAAAATATAATCCCTGCCCTGGGTCCAAGTGCTCCATCTGCCCCCTCACTTGGAGGAGACAAGGAGCAGAGAAATGGTCCTTCTTTGATACTAGCTCTGGATTCATAGACCTTTCTCAGATGAGAAGAAAGCAGATTTTTCACACTCTCCCACCCATCACTGTTGCCAAAACATGCACAGTGGGACTGTGTTCAGGGGCTACAGAGGCAGTTCAGAGGCTGCTTTCAAGGCAAGCAACAGGAAATGAGCCCAAGGATGAGAATCAGTTATATCCCAGGAGAATCTGACAATAGAATAGAAGTGTTCCCAGAGCATAAGGATGTGAGAGATTAAATGAATTTCTTCAAGGGTCAAAGGGTCAAGGGAGATAGTCAAGGCTGAGGAATTCCCAGCTTCTCAACCACAATCAAGAGACATCCTGAGAGCCAGTAAGCTAGGAAACTCCCAAAAATCTAAACAGAAATCTAAACAGTCTAGTGACTCAGAGTTCAAAGAATGTTCCCTTCTACTCTAAAGATTCAGCAAAGCCATATCTGAGAGGTTAAAACTGTATTGGAAGTTCAACTGTACAGCCAGTCATCAGCCATACCTTTGAAGAGACCCCTGCTTTCATCTCCCTGGGATTTGGCAGTTTCCCAGATTGCTATTGGAGAAGGTGATTGCACCCCACTCCAGGACTCTTGCCTGGAAAATCCCATGGACGGAGGAGCCTGGTGGGCTGCAGTCCATGGGGTCAAGAAGAGTCAGACACGACTGAGAGACTTCACTTCCACTTTTCACTTTCATGCATTGGAGAAAGAAATGGCAACCCACTCCAGTGTTCTTGCCTGGAGAATCCCAGGGACAGGGGAGCCTGGTGGGCTGCCGTCTATGGGGTCACACAGAGTCGGACACAACTGAAGCGACTTAGCAGCAGCAGCAGCAGCAGCAGCAGATTGCTGTATGCCCATGTGGAGGACAGTAGGAGTACTGATAAAACCAGGAGCCCTGGATTCCTAAGTTTCAGGCTTCCTGGAGGAGCCAGGACAATTTAAAGCCAACTGATAAAAGGGAGGCCACAGGAGACCCGAATCAGGAGAGCATCAGGATAATGATGTAAGACTGAGATCTTTCTATACCAAGACTGAAGAGACCCCCTGCCCAGTGCCCAGCGCAGTCAGTCAACAGGGCATCTCATGTAAAGTTGTGTTATTGTGTCCCAGTACCCAGCAAGAAGAACAGGCTCCTCCAAGACATCATTTCAAAAGAAAGAGGCATGCGTTTCATTAACTTAGTTGCATGAATAACTGTCATAGGGCAAAAAGGTTCTTTGCACAAAGGAGACCCAGCTGAAAGCAGAGCTGTCTTGCTAGATAGAGGGGAATTGAACTGCAGGAACATGAGGCCTTCAGGGACCTTACCAAAGCATAGAAATTGGGATTAGATGTTGACCTCATGCATGGGAGGAAAGTTAGTTCAGGAAACTTCAGGCACAAGCCGAGTGGTAACTGGACATTTTTGTAATGAGTGGAATCCTTTCCACTTAAGCAAAGCCAGGGTTCTGCCTTCCCTTTTGCTCTGGAGAGAGATATTATCTCTACCTTCCAAAGCTATTCACCATTCAAATACACCATTCAAATATCCTTGAAAAGATGGTCTGGAATAATTTAAGTCTGGGTCTTGATATAAGAGATGCAGAAACATGAGAGCCACATGAAAACAGGCAAAACATTCTCTGACATAAATCACAGCAGGATCCTCTATGACCCACCTCCCAGAATATTGGAAATCAAAGCAACAATAAACAAATGGGACCTAATTAAACTTAAAAGCTTTTGCACAATGAAGGAAACTATAAGCAAGGTGAAAAGACAGGCTTTGGAATGGGAGAAAATAATAGCAAATGAAGCAACTGCCAAATAATTAATCTCAAGAATATACAAGTAGCTCTTGCAGCTCAATACCAGAAAAATAAACAATCCAATCAAAAAATGGGCCAAAGAACTAAACAGATACTTCTCCAAAGAAGACATACAGATGGCTAACAAACACATGAAAAGATGCTCAACATCACTCATTATCAGAGAAATGCAAATCAAAATCACAATGAGGTACTATCTCACCTGGTCAGAATGGCTGCTATCAAAAAGTATATAAACAATAAATGCTGGAGAGAGTGTGAAGAAAAGGGAACCCTCTTACACTGTTGGTGGGAATGCAAACTAGTACAGCCACTATGGAGAACAGTGTGGAGATCCCTTTAAAAACTGGAAATAGAACTGCATATGACCTAGCAATCCCACTGCTGGGCATACGCATCGAGGAAACCAGAATTGAAAGAGACATGTGTACCCCAATGTTCATCACAGCACTATTTACAATAGGTAGGATGTGGAAGCAACCTAGATGTCCATCAGCAGATGAATGGATAAGAAAGCTGTGGTACATATACACAATGGAATATTACTCAGCTATTAAAAAGCATGCATTTGAATCAGTTCTAATGAGGTGGATGACACTGTAACCTATTATGCAGAGTGAAGTAAGTCAGAAAGAAAAACACCGATACAGTATATTAACACATATATATGGAATTTAGAAATATGGCTATATGCAAGATAGCAAAAGAGACACAGAGATAAAGAAGACTTTTGGACTCTGTGGGAGAAGGCAAGGGTGGGATGATCTGAGGGAATAGCACTGAAACATGTATATTACCATATGTGAAATAGATCGCCAGTCCAGGTTCAATGCATGAGACTGGGTGCTCAGGGCCAGTGCACTGGGATGACCCTGAGGGATTGGATGGGGAAGGGTGTGGGAGGGGGTTTCAGGATGGGGGACATATGTACCCGTGGCTGATTTGTGTCAATGTATGGCAAAAGCCACTACAATACTGTAAAGTAATTAGCCTCCAATTAAAATAAATAATTTTTTTTTTAAAGAAAGCTGTCGTCCAACCATAGTGGAAAATCAACCTTTGTCTTATATCTGTTTCAACTTGATACTTCATTTTTATTTAGTCATGCAGTGGAATTAGAAACATTCAATTACATAGATTGATTAAATACTTTTCAAGTAGTCTCTTTAAATGAATATTCTTTTGATTATTATTGAATGTAACACTTTAACTGGATTCACCTAAGAATTTTACTTCACTTGTGTGAATTCTGTCCATGTCCTTTGTTATTTACCAGTTCACTATTAGGCTACATTGTGGTACTACTTGGCCTTAAAACTACAAATCATAAACCTTAAGAAAAACGGCAAGTGCTGGCTGAAGTTGACCTGGGTAAGTCATTGCTGTTGACAAGGTTCTGGAAATAAGGGCCCTACCTGTCCATACCCACTCAATTCCTACACTTATCTAAAATCCAAGGACTCAGCATCTCCCTTCACCCAATTTTAGACAAGGACTAATTATAAAAACACACATATATCCAGATGCCAGTAAATATGAAATATTTCCATAGTTTTTACAAAAATAGTCAAATACCAAAGGAAGTGGAAAGTTTCTGTGGTTTAGAATAGTTTATATAACTAACTAAGAATATGCAGTGGAATTTCTAAAAAGAAATAGATTATCATATAGAACAGACTTTTCCTTCATAAATAATAGTTAAGTTATATTTTTCAACTAAATTTATTGTATAGAAAGTCCCCATGAAGTTAATGATCTATACATTATATTGTTTTGATATTGGAATACTATTTAAGTAAGGAAATTTTCCTTTATTTTCATGGTTCAAAAATCCAAACACAAAAAGGTACATAGTAAAGAAGCTCCCTCTGAATCTTGTCCCTATCTAGTCTATAGGGTGGTTTATTCATTTCCTGTGCATCTTTACCAAACACATCAGGCATATTTTCTGATTTTTCTCCTTCCTTTCATAAAAGATATATACATTGTTCTGTCCCTCATTTTTTATATTTAAAATCATATCTTGAGATTACTCTATATCCGAATACAGAGTTTCTTAATATTTTTGTACCATTTGTAATAGTTATTTGACCTATACCCTTTAATTGACATTTGTATCATTTCTTATTGTTGCTGTTCAGTCGCTAAATCATGTCTGACTCTTTGCGACCCCATGGACTACAGCACTCCAGGCTTCCCTGTCCTTCACCACTTCCTGGAGCTTGCTCAAACTCATGTCCATTGAGTCAGTGATGCCTTCCAACCATTTTGCCTTCCATCATCCCCTTCTCCCCCTGCCTTAATCTTTCCCGACATCAGGGTCTTTTCTAATGAGTCAGCTCTTCCTATCAGGTGGCCAAAGTATTGGATGGAGTTTCAGCTTCAGCATCAGTCTTTCCAATGAGTGTTCAGGACTGATTTCCTTTAGAACTGACTGGTTTGATCTCTGTGCTGTCCAAGGGACTCTCAAGATTCTTCTCCAGCACCACAATTCAAAAGTATCAATTCTTCGGCCCTCAGCATTCTTTATGGTCCAACTTTCACATCCGTACATGACTACTGGAAAAACCATAGCTTTGAATATATGGACCTTTGCTGGCAAAGTAATGTCTCTGCTTTTTAATATGCTGTCTAGGTTTGTCATATTCAACTTTACAGAATTCCACAGTCATGTTTTCAAAGATATACATTGCTTAATAATATATTCTAATACTTGAAATTCTATTATATGTTAAATTTAGATTATTGTCACTTCAAAGCTTTTGGTCAACATGGTGATTGATGATATCTTTGATAGCTTTGGTAAATATACTTGGAAAATTTATACCACAAAACAGATACTCTCAGATAACTAGGGGTTGACAAAGTGTTACAGTCCTGTATGTAGCAATTCAGCAGTGTCTGTGCAAGTTGGAAACACTTTGATTCAGCCATTTGATTTCTGTTGACTTCACTGCTCTTTAGGCTTGTCATAGCTTTTCTTTCAAGGAGCAAGCATCTTTTAATTTCATGGCTGTAGTCACCATCTGCAGTGATTTTGGATCCCAAGAAAATAAAATCTGTCACTGTTTCCATTGTTTCCCCATCTATTTGCCATGAAGTGATGGGACCAGATGCCATGTTCTTAGTCTTTTGAATGTTGAGCTTTAAGCCGGCTTTTTCACTCTCCTCTTTCACTTTCATCAAGAGGCTCTTCAGTTCCTCTTTGTTTTCTGCCATAAAGGTGCTGTCACCTACACTGTACCATTTCTACATTTATACTGTTTCAAATAGTGT
>SJYQ01095256.1:271756-292140 GCA_006410935.1 Redunca redunca
AACTACATATACAATATATTGAATATATTGTATATGTATGATATAGACTATGTACATAATATATACCGTATATTATTGTATATGGCAATATACAATGACAAAATTTGTATTTGTTCTATCATATATGTACAACATAAATTCCCAGAAATCAGAAGGTTGAATCAAAGGGTTTCCAACTTGCACAGACACTGCTGAGTTGCTACAAAAAAGACTTCTAATACTTTGTAAACCCCTAGTTATCTGAGAGTGTCTGTTTTCTGGTATAAATTTTCCAAGTATATTTACCAAAGCTATCAAAGATATCATTAATCAAACCATGTTCACCAAATGGTTTGAGGTGATAACTATCTAGATTTAACATATAATAGAATTTAAAGTATTAGAATATATTATTAAGCAATGTATATCTTTGAAAACATGACTATGGAAATCAGCCAACTTGTTGAAAATAAAGTTTAAACACTATAGGAGATTATTAAGTATCCATCAAATGATTAACAAGAATTTTATTATCATTGCTATAGAAGATAATCTTCTGTATGTCAATAACAGATTATGTTTTCCTAAATTTTATCAACTATTGGGGGGAAAAGTAAATTTATTCCTGATTAGATACTTCATTCAGAAAATTCTAACCATAAAGGAAGATAAAATAGGTTCCTATTTATTAGAACAGGGAAAGTAGTTCAAACAGCAGAGTTTAAATTGAGGCAGTCCTGGGTTTGAACGCCAGTGCTGTTGCCTACTGTGGTCGGTTCTTCTTTCCCTCTCTCTCCTTGCCATGCCCCTATGTGGGCAGAGAATACTTCCCTGATGACTGACTTTGGGCTTGACCTGTGACTTGCCATGACCCTGGAATGGAAATTCAAGTGACAGTTTGTCAGTCCCCGTTATGTAATTTTTTCCCTTTGGACTTCTTCCTTCCTCCATGAGAACAGCTTGCCTCAGAGAGTGGATCTTTATTTCAGAATGAAAAAATACTCAGAGAAGACTTGAATCCAACCAATAGTCTGAAGCCAGGCCCAGCTGAACCCAAACAAGCCTGGTCAAAGAAGTTTGTACAAATTTATCTACAGATACATGAGATTTTCAGGGATTTTTTTGTTTGTTTGTTTTGCTGTTGCTGCAAAAGCTGACCAATACATCTACTAATTATAACTTCATAAAGAATCCTCAAACTCTATATCACCATTTTCTTATCTGTAAAGTGAAAATAATAATAATAATTTATTGAGTTTTCAGGATTAAAAGCAATAATGTAGGTATAGCATTTAGCATGGGAAGCCAAGAAAGTACCCTTGCCCTTCTACCTTGTGAGAGTAGAGTGAGCAGATAACTATCAATGAGGCAATGGGGCTCTCATTTCACCAGACCATCAGTTGGCTGGCACCATGATCTTGGAACTCTTAGTCTCCAGAATTATGAGAAATAAATGTTTATTGTTGCTACTGCTGCTGCTAAGTCACTTCAGTCGTGTCCAACTCTGTGCAACCCATAGACGGCAGCCCACCAGGCTCCTCCATCCCTGGGATTCTCCAGGCAAGAATACTGGAGTGGGTTGCCATTTCCTTCCCCAAAGCATGAAAGTGAAAAGTGAAAGTGAAGTCGTTCAGTTGTGTCTGACTCTTAGCGACCCCATGGACTGCAGCCTACCAGGCTCCTCCATCCATGGGATTTTCCAGGCAAGAGTACTGGAGTGGGGTGCCATTGCTTTCTAAGTAAAAAGTGAAAGTTGCTCAGTCATGTCCAACTCTTTGCAACCCCATGGACTATATAGTCCATGGAATTCTCCAGGCCAGAAGACTGGAGTGGGTAGCCATTCCCTTCTTCAGGGGATCTTCCCAACCCAGGGGTTGAACCCCAAGTCTCCCACATTGCAGACAGTTATTTATCAGCTGAGCCACAAGGGAAGCCCTTATATTTATAACCACCCAGGTTATGGTGTTTTTGTTACAGTAGCACAAATAGAACTAAAAGAGGCATCTTTTTTTTTTTAATGTATTACCTTTAGACCTTGGTTAAATATACACTCCATCCTTCTTTTATACGTGTGTGTGTATGCATGCTGTATGCTGAGTCTAGTCTCTAATTTGTGTCCAACCTAGCCCATCAGGCTCCTCTGTCCATGGGAATTCTCCAGGCAAGAATACTGGAGTAGGTTGCCATGCCCACCTCCAGGGGATCTTCCCAACTCAGAGATTGAACTGAGGTCTCCCACATTACAGGCAGATTCTTTACTGTCTCAGCTATCAGGGAAACCCATATGTGTGTGTATATGAAATTACATACACATGTAATCTGTAATTTTACACACACATACTTTTTCCCACCTATATTCAAACATACAGAGAGAACTCTTTTCCTAGGTGTTTTTTTTTTTTTCCCAGAAGTTAGATTATACTATCTAAACTCATTAGTTTGAATTTATTTTTCCACTCAAATATATGTCAGGTACAAATTTCCAAGTTAATAACTAAAAACCTAACATATTATTTTTAGACATTTCTAAAAGTATCTTCAATGTTTACTTCATACATTCTTAAGAACAAGATAAAAGGTAACCAATTAAAATATGTCATTTATGCCTTTAAGTCTTTCCACCTTCTCCCTTCCGATTTCTTCTAAGTTTATTGAGTTACTGTGCCTCCAGAGACTTGATATTCAAATCTGTTCTCATTTTTAAATGATTGACTTTTAAATATTTACCTTTTGACTTACATGTTATTTATTTTGGCATAGAAATGAAAAATGGAAAATAAGATGGTTCATGGAAAATGCCTTGTGAAATTATGCAGTTAATGACAAGGTGGTCATTGGAGATCTTCACCAAGAAAACCTCTTAAATTGTGAAATGCAAGATAGCTCAAGCCAGGGGTGAAGTCTCCTAATGGTTCACTTTAGATCTTAGTGTTTGGGATTAACAGTCTCTAAAAAGAAAGTATTACTAAACAGATTACATTGCCAAGTAATACCCATCATATGAAGCTGATTATGAAAATAAACCTGACATATTTGACCTCCACTATTAATGGGTCTATTTTACTAATAAGAATAATTCTATTAATAATAAAATTATTAATGTANTTCACTATAAAAATAAGCTAATCTACGATCTTTTAAGACAAAATTTACCTGAGAAATAGTGTTAATTCTCTTCCCAGGATTCATGAGAAATGCTCGGTGTCAGGCTAAATTGCTGCTTGTCAAACTGAATATGGTTACATTATCAAATACCATGAGCTGTCACAATACATCCTTTTTTCTGGCTTTTTAATAGGTATTTGAGTGCCAGAATTGACCCATAAGATAAGAATCCTGAATTCATTTTACAGTCACAGAATGGATTATGTAATATTGAATTAATAAAAGAACAAAATTTTTTTAATCATCCTTTTTCCCTCTTCCACATTAAGAGTTTAAGTGACTAACGCTAATGAGCTTTTGGGTTCAGTCCTTGGGTCAGGAAGATCCTCTGGAGGAGGAAATGGCAACCCACTCTAGTATTTTTGCCAGGACAATCCCACAGACAGGATAGTCTAGTGGGAAGCAGTCCATGGGGTTGCAGAGTCGACATGACTTAGTGACGGAGCCACATGCATAGGTCATAATGGACCAAATTTTGAGTTTTTTCCCGAAGAAAAACCTTACTTAAACTGTAATTTCTCAGAGGAATTCTCACAGTAATTCATCTGGGTGCCATACACAACCAAAAATGAGGTTTAAGCTTAAGTTTGAATGAGATTTATGAGTTATAAATAAGCCTGGATCACTAATTTTTAAACAATTCCAAGTTGACAGAATTATAGTCTCTTCATATTGTCTATCATTCGTATTCTTTATTTTCTTATTTCTTGACACAATTATTGATTGCTCAAGTGTTTTGAAGTTATCACCCTGCGTATTTAACTTATATGCAGAATACATCATGAGAAACACTGGGCTGGAAGAAGCACAAGCTGGAATCAAGATTGCTGGGAGAAATATCAATAACCTCAGATATGCAGATGACACCACCCTTACAGCAGAAGTGAAGAGGAACTAAAAAGCCTCTTGATGAAAGAGGAGAGTGAAAAAGTTGGCTTAAACCTCAACATTCAGAAAACTAAGATCATGGCATCTGGTCCCATTACTTCATGGCAAAAAATGGGGAAACAGTGGAAACAGTGTCAGACTTTATTTTGGGGGGCTCCAAAATCACTGCAGATGGTGATTGCAGCCATGAAATTAAAAGACACTTACTCCTTGGAAGGAAAGTTACGAGCAACCTAGACAGCATATTAAAAAGCAAAGACATTACTTTGCCAACAAATGTCCATCTAGTCAAGGCTATGGTTTTTCCAGTGGTCATGTATGGATGTGAGAGTTGGACTGTGAAGAAAGCTGAGCGCCGAAGAATTGATGCTTTTGAACTGTGGTGTTTGAGAAGATTCTTGAGAGTCCCTTGGACTGCAAGGAGATCCAACCAGTCCATCCTAAAGGAGATCAGTCCTGGGTGTTCATGGGAAGGACTGATGCTGAAGCTGAAACTCCAACACTTTGGCCACCTGATGCGAAGACCTAACTCATTGGAAAAGATCCTGATGCTGGGAAAGATTGAGGACAGAAGGAGAAGGGGACAACAGAGGATGATATGGTTGGATGGCATCACTGATGCAATGGACATGGGTTTGGGTGGACTCTGGCAGTTGGTGATGGACAGGGAGGCCTGGCGTGCTGCAGTTCATGTAGTTGCAAAGAGTCACACGACTGAGCGACTGAACTGAACTGAACTGAACTAGCTTTAGATTTAGAATTACAGAGTTGAAAAGAAAAAGATAAATTCAACAGTTCTATAAATCTGCTGTCTTACAACAGCTTTTTAAACTATCAAACTGACTCTCCACCTTTATCAGTGTCAATCTCTGGTCACATGTAATCTTGCTAGGAGTAGCTATACCCATAATGAATTCATTATTAAAAACTTTGGTTGGTGGTCAAAACCATACAGAAAGTGAAGCTAACCTTTTCTTCAAGCAAGAGCTTTCACTACTCTTTTTGTGTGTACTTTTCTCTCCCACATCACTGCATAGTTCATTCTCTGACCCTACTTCATGGTCCTCCTAACATCTCTTTTTTAATTCACCCATTATTCATTTTTAAGTGCCAAGTAACTGTATTCACCACTGGGGCATCAGTAAGAAGCAAGGTATTTAACATTTTTGTCCAATATTTTAGTGAAATTTCCAACAGGGAAGTAGCTAATTACAACTTAATGTGGTATGTTTCCTTGTTTTCAAGTTGCCCTCTCTTGCTCCTTCAGCAGCAAAGATATGAAACAGTTTTCAAAATCAACCACATATGGAAACTATACACAAAGCCTTGCCACATAATACCTTCTATTGTTAGCGTATAGAATCATTTAATTATGTCATAGGGTACTCAATACTAGATTTTGCATGCTAAGCAAGTCCCAGCATACTCTCTTAAACTTGAAAATGTTTAAATATTTGTGTGACCTTTTTTTAAATATTGTAATAGCCAGGCACAAATTTTGGTAATCTTCCCCTTTAAAATGTTGGTATGCTTGCATTTTAGGGCTTCCCAAATGGCACTAGGGGTCAAAAGCAGCCTGAATGCAGGAGACATAAGAGACATGGATTTGATCCCTGGGTTGGAAAGATCCTTGGAGAAAGAAATGGCAACCCACTCCAGTATTCTTGCCTGGAGAATCCCATGGATAGTGGAGCCTGGTGCTCTACAGTCCATGGGGTTGCAAAGAGTCAGACACAACTGAAGCAACTTAGCACACACATACATACATGCTTGCATTTTAATGCAATTGTTCAATTTTAGGAAAAAAAGCATGCCATTTTACAAACTTTATGTCAGGGTTTAACGTATCTTTGAAGGTAAATTCAAAAATTCACCTGTCTCACAAAATCTGTACTAGTCCAGAATATTTCTGCTGGTTTTACTTTTCTCCCAATCCCAACTGCATTTATTGTATTTTTTGTCTTAGTACAGCCTTTCTCTCCATTTATAGTGTCTGCAGGCTTCATAGGCAATCATTCTGAGTGCAAGCAACAATGTACTTTTTATTCTGGAATTCTGTCTTATAGAGATGACTTGTACTCCCAGAGTGTAACACAAGTAACTGCCTGGTTTCCTTCATGACCCCAGTGTGGCTCCCAGCAGCTACCAAGTCCAAATGCTGTCTCACTGCCAAGCTGTATGAAAAAGTAGCATTGCTGATTTTCTCTCTGATTGGAACTACTTAGATAATGTAACCCCTAAAGTCATCCCAGTGTCAAGGGAGAGAGCTTCACCTTGATTCAGTCAAGAAACCAATGCGATCTTCTCACAGGCTGAGCACAGTGACAACCCCACTTAGAGGGCAGGGAGGGGGTTGCAATGGAGATTGATGAAATGGTCTCAGGGTAGCCAAGTCAATTCGCACATCACGACTTTCTTAACTTCATGAACTGGTGACATAAAACCATTCATAGTAACAGATAAAGCCAGTGTCAGCTGTTAGAACCAAGAACAAATTACTTGAATATTTAACTGAGTCATTCATTCACTTACACAACAGAATTTTTCTTGAAATTTCTAATAGAGAGCTATTAGATGTATATTATACCTAACTCTTTGGGACACAAAGAATCCAATAACTGGTTATGGTAGACTGGTGGCAATGGTGATAATCAGCAATACCACCAACAACTAGAATGTACATCAATGTTTGCCCAGTGGTAACAAAGCTTGTGGGACTCCCACTATGTAAAGCATCAAAGCAATTTCACCCTCTTTTATAATCTGCCCTAGAAATTGCCCCAAATTATGTAGCTTCTGTTATAATTCAAGCATAGCTGTAATAATTTTACTCAGAAAAAATTAACCTATTTCATGTATTTTCTATGGATCTAAATAAATAGATCCTAATATGTTACAAATCAACCACCTCTAATAGCATTTTCTAATAAAACAAATGACCATTAAAAATCAGACTTCTTTTAATAACAAGTTAATGAGTGATATTGCAATAGATTGTCTCTAACTTCATAATTAACTTCTGGATAAAATAACATATAATATCAACTGAAATATGTATTTGTCTTGAAAGAAAATTATATTTCCTTACCTGAATACAATCTCCTCTAAGTCCAAACTTCATTATATGAAAATGATAAATTAATCTTTGACCAATTAGCACTGTTAAAAGTTTAGAATTTATTTTTAAAAACAAAATTTTTTTATAAAATTTCAGGGTTAATGATCCATATATCTTAATGAGTGATTTTCTTGATCCTATCAGAGACTTTGTCAATTAAAGTAAAATAGAATTATTATTCATTGATACTTGACAAGAAAGAGACACAATTTTAAAAAAATTCATATTAAACTGGTCCAGTTTTTAACAGGTAATATCTTTTCCTTTAAACTTATGAATTATTTGTTCTCAAGAACCTATCATTTCTATATGCTGCCTTAGGACACAATACTGAATTCCAAGTGCCCTTATATTTTCTCTAATTAGCCGCCAATGAACATAATTCTGGAAAATCCTATCATACTTCTCACTGACTGACTGCTCAACTTAATGTTCATATCAATATCTACTGCTCTTTAAACATGTGGATTTAAACACATGGATTTACCTCTATCTATAATTATTTGTAATTTTCATATTTAAATTCCACTCCAGAAATAAAGATATTAATCATAGAATTATTTTTCCTTCATGTCACTGATTAAATGACATATGTGATCAAAGTTTACATTTTTTTCTCTTTTTACTACAGCTAATTTTTCCCCTTTTAAAAAGTTTATTTTATATTGGAGTTAAGTTGATTAACAATGTGCTAGTTTCAGGTATACAGCAAAGTAATTCAGTTATACATATGCATTTATCTATTCTTTTTAAATTATTTTCCCTTTTATGATTCCCTTTATGATATTCCCTTTACTAAGGAATATCATGATGGATTCCCTGTGCTACACAGTAGCTCCTTGATGGTTATCTATTTTAAATATAGCAGTGTGTAAATGTCAATACAAAACTCCCAATCTACCCCTTTTCTCCCCTGGTAACCATAAGTTCTCTGTGAGTCTGTTTCTGTTTTGCAAGTAAGTTCATTTGTATTATTTTTTAATTGCTTATACTCACATATGTATCATATATTTGTCTTTGTCTGACTTATTTTGCCTAGTATGATAATATCAATTACAACAGCTAATTTATCATGCAACGGTGGTACACAGTAGAATGTTTTGATAAATGGCCTACTTTACAGAAGTTCGTAACATGGAAAGAGCTTTAGTGAATAATGATAATTTAGTTAATAGTCCTCATAAACATAATAGAGTCAAAATAAAACACTTAACTCCAAATTCCTGACTTCCAGAAAAGGCTCTGCCCCTTTCAATGTTCTTCTCTGTAAACAGTACCACCACTTGCCCAGTGGCTCAGGCCCACAGCTTTGGAAACATTTCTAGTAAACCTCTTTCTCAAAGTCCCTATTAAAATGTGACTGTTACTATATTATGGCAAGACCCATCTTTCTCCAGTGTTGCATCCTCTAATGCATTGTTTATTTGCAACAGAGCAAACATATTAAAAGAAGCAAATCTGCTCATGTTAACGCCACCTTATTAACTATATTAATTAACTATCCTTAAATAGACCCCTATAACCTACAGTATAAAGTCATTCTTCTTAGTGTAACGAAAGAGCCTTTCATGAAGCCAGTCTCTCCCAGCTCATCTCTCATCATAATGTATTCAAGTTGTTTGTATCAGCCATCCAGCTATCCTATGCTCTTTGTATTAATATTTCTCTGAATGGGCCAAGATCTTCTGTTTCTAGGCTTTTATATATGAATTTCTCTCTTCTTATCTAGGGCTTCCCTGGTGGTGCAGAGTTTAAAGAGTCTGCCTGCAATGTGGGAGACCTGGGTTCGATCCCTGGGTCAGGAAGATCCCCTGAAAAGGAAATGGCAACCCACTCCAGTATTCTTGCCTGGAGAATCCCACGGACAGAGGAGCATGGTGGGCTACAGTCCATGGGTCACAAAGAGTCGGACGCAACTGAGTGACTTCACCTTCACCTTCTTCTTATCTAGCTCTTCCCCACTTTTCTCTGCTTCATTCACGTTTATATTTCAAACCCCATCCAAATACAACTTATTCCCAGAATCCTTTGTTGACCTCCTAAGTCTAAGCTAGGTGGCATAGCACTCAGTGGCTCTTCTATTAGTATCTTTTACATACTGATAACTTCTTTTTAACTTGTCCATTTCCGTTCTTAACAGCAACTTTCTTATGAGCAAAACTATCTGTCTGAACTTCACATACAAATCATCAAGCATAGAACTTGATACATATTAGGCATCTAACTATTCTGAAGGGAAGGAAAGAGGGAAGGGAGAGAGGTTAAAAGAGACTTTGTAAATCTCAAGGGTCTTCAAGTATCTGGAGTTATAATCTTATACTGCAACTGGGAAAGCTATCCTAGGGTGTGTAACCTCAAGAATCAACAGGAATTAACTCTAATATGAAGAGTAGAAGGAAGCACTCTTCCTCTAGTTTTGGGATTCTCTGCAAAGAACCACATCAAGCCAGCAAATCCAGTTCCCCTACCCAGTGAAAAGACCAGTACCATTCATAAGTAGGGTTAATAATTTCTCAGTTCTAAAGAGACAAGAGCTAACAGCATACCAAAATTCCAGGAAAGGAGCACTTAAATGATAACTGAGGAGAGCCATGGACTTGCTTTATGGGATAGCTGTTTTCTCCACCAGCCATCATTCAAGAAAGGAACACAATAATAGGAAAACAACAGTCAGTATCCACAAATTTGCCTCATTTCATGTAATAACAAGGAAACCAACTAGTGAAAGTTATACACAATTTCCCCAAATGACTAAGAATAATTTTCCAAGAAAAAATGTTCCAGCCCTAAAGTTGTCCAGAAGTTCCATTTGTACTCTACTTCAATTATTTCTAATCAAATTAACTCTTTCTGAAGTTTGTCTTGATAAAAATCATGAAAAAATTATCATTTAATATAGTATGTTAGATATCTAATGTTATAAAATTTTGTCCGAATCTACAACTTAAAATAACAAGCATTTTTACCTTACAGTTTCTATGCATTAGAAAATTGGAAGTGGCTTACCTGAGTGGTTCTGGCTTAGTCTGGCATGAGGCTGCATGGCCACATATCAGCTTGGGCTGCAGTTATCTGAAGGCTTATTGGAGGGCTGGAAGATCCACCACAGAGATGACTCACTCAGATGCTTTTGGCAGAAGGCTTCAGGTTTTTGACACACAGACCTCTTCACTGGACTGTTTGAGGGTCCTTATCACACTCCTGAGAGTAAGCGATCCAAGAAAGAGTACAAAGAGGAAACACAAACTTTTATGACCTATTACAGAAAATGGCGTATGTGTTAGTCACTCAGTCGTGTCCGACTCTTTGCGACCCCACGGACTGTAGCCCATCAGGCTCCTCTGTCCATGGGATTCTCTAGGCAAGAATACTAGAGTGGGTTGCCATATCCTCCTCCAAAATGACATAGTCATTTCTGATATATTCTATTCATTAGAAATAAGTCCATAAGACCACTGTGTAGAGCCAAATTAAGCTCCACACTCTCAAAGAAGTATCGATGAATTTGTATACATATTTTTAAGAACAGCACATATACTTAATACTAAAGCAATATGTTTTGTTTGCATAGTATTTCAGCTTGATTAGGTTTGCTTCTAGAATGACACCATCAAATGATAGTAGGCATTCTATGGGAACACACCTGGAGGAGGGCACAGCAATCCACTCCAGTATTCTTGCCTGGAGAATTCTGTGGACAGGGAAGCCTAGTATGCTACAGTCCATGGGGTTGCAAAGAGTCCAACATGACTGAGTGACTAAACAAAAACAAATGGGAACAGACTCCAAAATGACATTTTGGAATAAATTTATTATCAGTGTGTATCTGCCTCTAGTTGGATTGAGTGATATTATGGGGAACAATTCATAGCTCTTTCTTCTCTACCCTCAACCTAAAAAGGAATTGTGTCCCCCTTTTACCTCCAAAGTTTAAAATATTGAGAAGACTAATCATTTGATAGTGAATACACAACATATAAAAAGTAACCTGAATGAGAAGACTTTCCATTGGTATTTCTGGTTGGAGGGTCTGAGAAATATGTGGCGAAGATTTTTAAACAGTCATTTTCTCCTACCTCCTGCTCATTCTCCCTTTTCCCTTCTTTCCCTCCTTTTCCTTACTCCCCTCCACCCCACTTATTTTCACTGGGAAACAAGACTTCAGCTGACACATCCAACAGACAGGTAAGAGCGCGGTATCTCTGAGCCTGGGCTTTTAGCTGCCCCTCACCAATGGCACCCCACTCCAGTACTCTTGCCTGGAAAATCCCATGGACGGAGGAGCCTGGTGGGCCGCAGTCCGTGAGGTCGCGAAGAGTCTGACACAACTGAGCGATTTCACTTTCACTTTTCACTTTCATGCATTGGAGAAGGAAATGGCAACCTACTCCAGTGTTCTTGCCTGGAGAATCCCAGCGACAGGGGAGCCTGGTGGGCTGCCGACTGTGGGGTCGCATAGAGTCCAACACAACTGAAGCGACTTAGCAAGCACCTCAATTTATATTGGTCATACAAATGAAGCAACTTGCTTGTGGGCTACTCTTTATCTTGTCTTTGAGGACATTTTTCTTAAGCTCTCTGCAGGGTTTCCCTTGTGGCTCAGTGGTAAACAATCTGCCTGCCAATGCAGGAGACATGGATTCAGATCCCTGGGTTGGGAAGATCCCCTGGAGAAGGAAATGGCCACCCACTCCAGTATTCTTGCCTGGGAAATCCCAAGGTCAGAGGAGCCTGGTGGGCTGCAATCCAGGAGCTCACAAAAGAATCAGACAGAACTCAGTGACTAAACAACAAGCTGTCTGCAGGGCAGGATCCTGGTTGAAACACCAGCCTTTACCTCTCATAACAGCAACTGTACACATTTTGCTCTCCATCTCTACTCTGTGGTCTCAGGTCCTTTCATGCCCAACAGCCTCAATGACCTTAGCCCTGTAATAACCCTCCTCCAGACTCTTTGCAGAATATAACTGGCTGGGGTGTGGGTGGGAAATAGTTCTAGCTTTGTGTAATATATCCTCTCTAATTGGCCACATTCTCTAACATGTTTCATCTTCTTTCCCATCTATTTGCCACCGTTTCTGGCTTTTCTAGCCTAGTAAAGCCCTTTACGGGTTGCAAGCATCCAAAAACTTGGAATCTTCCAAGTTCATCCCAGCAGGGTGTCTGCTGTATGCCCCAGAGTCCTTATATCAGGGCAGTAAATCCTGTATCACGGGAAGGTGCTTCCATAAGATAAACTCTTTGTAACTAACTTTGTTTCCTGATCCAGCATTACTAAACTCTGGACTCAGATTTATTCTGCACTGTAGCTTCAGTCTTCTTCAGCACGAGATCCCCTTCCTTTGCATCCCCATAGCACCTCTGGCCAAGTATTTTTTTGTGACTTTACCTCAGTTAAAGTTCCGGTGGCAGGAGTGAAGAGGAGACTAGCTTCTGAGCAGTCATATGTAGTCTCACGAGGCAGAGGCTCCTGCATCCTCTGAGATGAGGAAGGAGCATTAGGCTTCATTCGAGAAGAATGGGCTACATCTGTAGGCCAAGAGGGAAGTTGGGAAGATGGGGACTTAATGTTTTCAATGCATCAACCCAGACATCTGCAACCAAAGTCTCATACCCAACAAAAGTCCTAACCTTGATGGAGAGCAGACTTGAATTCTTAATGTAGTTCAAATCTCTACTTCCTGTTTAATTAAATTCTCAGGCAATTATTCAGTGTTTGCTGCCTGGGTTGCAGAAGATGAAAGACTGTGTGGTCCAAGATGTCCTCTGGCTTTCACACTTGGCCCTGTATTGGTGATTGATTAATCACCCTCAGACATTCTTTAACTCCCAAAGCTTGACTGCTTTCAGCAATAGCTATGCACTTTCACAGTCCTTATAAATACTAACCCCAAACAAATTTCACCTGCCACGGCATTCATTTCCACTTGAATCCCATCGCTTTTCAGCACTGATGAAAATTGGTTCAGCACAGGTGATACGGTTTTCACTTTCAGCCAACCAGTGGGCAATCCAGTCAAAATGTGATTTTAGAATATATTTCTTCAAACAACTTCTGGTGCCAAATGTCTATGTGAAGATCCCCCAGGAAGTGGATTCTGAAATAGAAATTTGCATGTGTGTCATTTCTTGGAATTCTCTCAGGAACACTATCTATAAAGGAATGAGAGAAGCATGACTAAATAGAGAGGAAAGGCTGAACTGCAATGCAGTTGCAAGAGACCTCATCCACTCCCTCAGGGAGCCCTGGAGCTGGAACAGACATTCTAAATTGCTCTGAATGAGGCAAGAGAGCCCAGTCTGTATCCTTGTTCAAACAGAAGCCAAAGCATGGGCTTGCGAATTCCTTAGGTAGAGAATGCTGAAAATGGACTCACCGTGAGATGTTTTTTCCTAAGACATCACACAGCTAAGCAAATGAGAGCTGTGTGGAAGGAGGGGGAGGAGATATTAATAGATCTGGGTAATAATTCACCTCTACAGTTACTATGCTCCCTGTAATAGGCACAATTAAAGTACCATGAAAGCTAAGAATGGAATATGGGAGCTTTATAAGTAAAGGATAATGTAGCATAGATGTAGAAAAGCATACTTTTAAAAGTTGACGTATGAATTAAATTGATTTACAATGTTGGGTTAGTTTCAGGTGTACAGAAAAGTGCTTCAGTTATAAGGTGTGTATATACATATATATATGTATTCTGTCATATTCTTTTCCATGATAGTTTAAGACACTGAATATAGTTTCCTGTTCTATACAGTAGGACCTTGCTGTTTATCTATTTTATATATAATGAATCCCANTTGTCCCTCCCCTTCCCCTTTCCTCTTTGGAAACTATAAACTTGTCTTCTGTCTATGAGTCTGTTTCAGTTTTGCAAATAAGTTCATTTGTATCATGTTTTAGATTTCCCATATAAATGATATGATATAACATTTGTTTTTCTCTGTATTACTTAGCATGATAATCTCCAGGTCCATTCATGTTGTTGCAAATGGCATTATTTCATTCTATTTTGTTCTTTTTTATGGCTGAGTAGTATTTCATTGTATGGATATGTCACATCTTCTTTACTCATTCCTTTGTGAATGGACATTTAGGTTGCTTCCATGTCTTGGCTACTCTAAATAAACAGAGGGGTGCATGTATCTTTTCGAATTAGAGCTGTCTCCAGATATATGTCCAGGAGTGGGAAAGATGGATCATACGGTAACTCTATTTTAAGTTTTTTTTAAGGAACCTCCATGCTGTTTTCCATAGTGAGTGTACCAATTTACATTCCTGCCAACACTGTAGGAGGGTTCCTTTTTCTCCACAGCCTCTCCAGCAGTTACAATTTGTAGAGTTTTTAATGATGGTCATTCTGCATTTTTTTAATGAGTAAGAATGAATAGTTAAATTTGACTAGAATAAAAAAAATGAAAAGGTATAAGTTAAATATGCCAGCAGTATAGTGTGTATAAGTGACAAGGAAGTTGGATCAAAGTGTGAAGGACTATGAGAAACAGAGGAAGGAGTCTGGGCTCTATTTAGTAGTCAATAGGAAATTTGAGTTGTAGATGACAAACATTTTTCTGATATTTTCAAATATAATCTAATGATGGCTCAATTTCAGTTTACAACACATCTTTATATATTTTTAAAGACGTTTTCAACACTTCTACCTCCTCTATTTCTTTTTTCCTTGGAAGTTATATGCATTACACACTACTTTAATAGAAGCAAAAAAGAATTGAGAGCCTGGTTGCCTTGTGGAAAAGGGATTTGCATAGTAACAGCCTTCTAGGAACAATATATTTGGCAGTTCTGAATAAGCAATAACATGTGATTATTTTCATATTGCTCTTCAATTATCCGAGAAGTATAAAAAACATTACTTGAGTCATTGAAGTTAAAATGAACATTAGGGAATTCATTCTAGGCAGAAAATGTTTCCGTTGGCAAATACTGAAACAATTGATCTCATAATTATGTAACTGTTCATTTCTTTTTAGATAAACTTTATTTAAATTAATATAACTTTTGCCTGTTTCCTTGGAACACCAGCCTCGAAAGACATTTGGTAGCTACACGGTGTAATCTAACAGAGCACTTACTAAATTTCTTTGTCTTCTGATTCTGCTTTTAGTCCAGGACGTACTGACATAAATTTCTATAACTCTATCTCTGCTTTACTCTGGATCATAATAATCAGCAATTTCCAAAAATCTTTTTTCTAAATGGTAAGACAGGGGATATTTCAACAATAAGAGCAAGAAAAGTAACAGTGCCAGCAAGTTTACTTTCTCATGCTCTGTTTCTCGTAACTGGAACCAAAGCATGACCCAAGTTGGAATACCTTAACAAATTACCTTCTTACTTTACACTTATTAATAATAATGGCATACATGCCAGAACAGAGTTCTCAGGTCTGTCCTGCCTCACATTTACCCCTCAGGGGGATACAATTTGTTAGCATACTGACATCAAAGTTGTACAATGACAAGCTGTCTGTATTGGTATATTAGTAAGAATATAATCTGTTTTACAGCATTTTATCCTGAAGATACAACTTGCTGAGGAAACAGAACTTGAATATATAACCTCAAAGAATGAAAGCACATCAGAAGGGTAGTGGGGGCAGAGAGTCTGTCAAAAGGATAAAGGAAAGTCTTTCACTGCAAGGTAGTCAGAAATAAATAATAAGAAATATTTGCATGATCCTCTGGACAGTAAATGTACACTTGGTGAAATATCAGGAAATCTAAGACCTTTCTGGAGATATTTTTTCATCACATTGGCAAAGAGGCAGAATCACGCTTACCTTATATGATGCTTGATAGTCCATGAAGCTCTTTCACATAATTATCTCCTTTGACCATAATGATGACCCCAGAGCATAAGAAGAATAGGGACTATTCCACCATATACAGATGGGAAAAGTGAAGCCAACCAACTTATCCAAAATGAAGTACTTACCAAGTGACAGCAGATTGGATATTGAGCCTGAGTCACCTCTTTCAAACTGCACTAATTTCACTTTCCCACACTCTCTCTGATTTTGAGTTAAACTAATTGACTTAAATTGTTAGTAGAAAAGGCATATCTTAGATTCTTTCCTGCTTATCCTTTGAGAAATAACTCTTGAAGGAATGATTTAGTGCTTTTGAATATGTCACTCTTTTCAAGATCAGAGACAAAACTGAATCAAAATCCCCAACTTAAAATGAAAACATCCACAAAGCATCATACCATGTATTTACTGTTTTCCCCAAATTCTGATTCTAATCATAATTTTTCAAGACAGTTGGCTAGACTCATCAAAACAGTGTCACTAAAGACCACAAACCTAGAGAGCATATTGAAAAGCAGAGATATTACTTTGCCAACAAAGGTCAATCTAGTCAAGGCTATGGTTTTTCCAGTAGTCATGTATGGATGTGAGAGTTGGACTATAAAAAAAGCTGAGCACTGAAGAATTGATGCTTCTGAACTGTGATGTTGGAGAAGACTCTTGAGAGTCCCTTGGACTGCAAGGAGATCCAACCAGCAAGGAGATCAGTCCTGGGTGTTCACTGGAAGGACTGATGCTGAAGTTCAAAGTCCAATACTTTGGCCACTTGATGTGAAGAACTGACTCATTGGAAAATACCCTGATACTGGGAAAGACTGAAGGCAGGAGGGGAAGGGGACGACTGAGGATGAGATGGTTGGATAGCATCACCGACTCAATGGACATGAGTTTGAGTCAACTCCAGGGTTGGTAACGGACAGGGAGTGTGCTACAGCCCATGGGATCACAAAGAGTCAAACAGGACTGAGCGACTGAACTGAACTGATGTGTGGCAACAAATGTTAACTAAACTTATTGTGATAATCATTTCACAATATACACATGTATCAAATCATTAATTTGTACACCTAAAACTAATACAGTGTCAATTATATCTCAATTAAAAAGATGAAAACATCCCTAGGCTGCTTCAGTTCTACCTATTTTCAACAATATTAATCAAATCTCTTGTCTTTGAAAATGTTCTGTTTCCATCTTATCTTCACTTCCCATAAGATCACTTGTGTTTGCATTGCATACAATACAAACTTTGTCCCTCCATCTGGATAAAAGTTCCCACGTTTGTATATCAGGGCTACAAAAATGCAACTTTAAGAAAGAGACAAAGCTCTTAGTTAAAAAAAAAAAAATCATGGGCCTTAACTCTCACTGTGCATGAGAATTATCCGGTGAAATTTTAAGAACACAATTACCTAGGTTTTCAGTCTGCCTTCCCAGACTCTAATGCTAACAGATGGGGTCTAACCATTTTCAAGAGCCCTACACTTCACTTGATTCTAATGTACAGCCAAGTTTGGAAGTGCCTCCAATACACAATGAACAGAACGGTCATTTAGAAAATGTGGTCAATGTAGATTCACAAGTCTTTGAATACATAAACTTAGTCCATATAATTAGCATATAAAATATATTTAAGGTGTATATAAAAAGTACTAAAAATTGTACTTTGTTATATACATATTTAGTATATAACACATACATTATATGTGTAGTATTTAAAAAACAAACACATATACATATATATGATATTACACTGATGGTGCCCAATTGCTCATCATCTATACTAAACGGAAATTTAATATAACTAAGATACTAGAGAATCAGTCAAGATTATAAGGTCAGTGACTCAGTTCAGTCGCTCAATCGTGTCCAACTCTTTGAGACCCCATGAATAACAGCACGCCAGGCCTCCCTGGCATCACCAACTCCCAGAGTTCACTCAGACTCACATCCATCGAGTCAATAATGCCATCTAACCATCTCATCCTCTATCGTCCCCTTCTCCTCCTGTCCCCAATCCCTCCCAACATCAAAGTCTTTTCCAATGAGTCAACTCTTTGCATGAGGTGGCCAAAGTACTGGAGTTTCAGCTTCGGTATCATTCCCTCCAAAGAACACCCAGGGTTGACCTCCTTCAGAATGGACTTGTTGGATCTCTTTGCAGTCCAAGGGACTCTCAAGAGTCTTCTCCAACACCACTGGTCAAAAGCATCAATACTTCGGCGCTCAGCTTTCTTTACAGTCTAACTCTCACATCCACACATGACCACTGGAAAAATCATAGCCTTGACTAGACAAACCTTTGTTGGTAAAGTAATGTCTCTGCTTTTGAATATGCTATCTAGGTTGGTCATAACTTTTTTTCCAAGGAATAAGCGTTGTTTTTTTCTTTTTTTTTAATTTCATGGCTGCAATCACCATCTGCAGTGATTTTGGAGCCCCCCAAAATAAAGTGTGACACTGTTTCCACTGTGTCCCTATCTATTTCCCATGAAGTGATGGGACCAGATGCCAAGATCTTAGTTTTCTGAATGTTGAGCTTTAAGCCAACTTTTTCACTCTCCTCTTTCACTTTCATCAAGAGACTTTTGAGATACTTTTCACTTTCTGCCATAAAGGTGGTGTCATCTGCATATCTGAGATTATTGATATTTCTCCTGGCAATCTTGATTACAGCTTGTGTTTCTTCCAGTCCAGCATTTCTCATGATATACTCTGCATATAAGTTAAATAAGCAGGGTGACAATATATAGCGATGACATACTCCTTTTCCTATCTGGAATCAGTCTGTTGTTCCATGTCCAGTTCTAACTGTTGCTTCCTGACCTGCATACAGGTTTCTCAAGAGGCAAGTCAGGTGGTCTGGTATTCCCATCTCTTTCAGAATTTTCCACAGTTTATTGTGATCCACAGAGTCAAAGGCTTTGGCATAGCCAATAAAGCAGAAATAGATGTTTTTTTCTGGAACTTTCTTGCTTTTTCCATGATACAGCGGATGTTGGCAATTTGATCTCTGGTTCCTCTCTTTTCTAAAACCTTTTCTAAACCAGAGTTTTCTAAAACCAGCTTGAACACCTGGAATTTCATGGTTCACATATTGCTGAAGTCTGGCTTGGAGAATTTTGAGCATAACTTTACTAGCGTGTGAGATGAGTACAATTGTGCAGTAGTTTGAAAAATCTTTGGCATTGCCTTTCTTTAGAATTGGAATGAAAACTGACTTTTTCCAGTCCTGTGGCCACTGCTGAGTTTTCCAAATCTGCTGGCATATTGAGTGCAGCACTTTCACAGTATCATCTTTTAGGATTTGAAATAGCTCAACTGGAATTCCATCACCTCCACTAGCTTTGTTCATAGTGATGCTTCCTAAGGCCCACCTGACTTCACATTCTAGGATGTCTGGCTCTAGGTGAGTGCGAGGGATCACACCTAAGAGGGTAGTTTATAGCAATACAATCTTATTTCAGGAAACAAGAAAAATCTCAAATAAACAAGCTAACCTTATATCTAAAGCAAGTAAAGAAAGAGGAACAAAGAACCCAAAGTCAGGAGATGGAAAGAAATAAAGATCAGAGCAGAAATAAAATAGAGATTAAGAAGCAGTATTAATAGAAAAGATCAATGAAACTAAGAGCTGGTTCTTTGAGAAGATAAACAAAATTGAAAAACCTTTAGCCAGACTTATTAAGAAAAAACTGAGAGGGCTCAAATCAATAATAATAATAACGAAACAGGAGAAAGTGCAACAAACACCACAGAAATACAAAGCATCATAAGGGATTATTGCAAACAACTATATGCCAATAAAATGGACAACCTAGAAGAAATGCATAATTTCCTAGAAAGGGAAAAACTTCCAAGACTGAACCAGAACAAAACAGAAAATATGAACAGACCAACCACAAGTACTGAAATTGCAACTGGGATGAAAAGAATTCAGAAAAAATAAAAATCCAGGACTAGGGAACTTCACTGGTGAAGTCTATCAAACATTTAAATAAGAGTTAACACCTTTCATTATGAAACTCTTTTTAAAATTGCAGAGGAAAGAAAGACACACTTCCAAGCTCATTCTATGAGGCCACCATCACCCTGATACCAAAACCAGGCAAAGATACCACAAAAAAAGAAAATTACAAGTCAATATCACTGATGAACAGAGACACAAAAATCCTCAAAATACTAGCAAACCAAATCCAACAATACATTAAAAGGATCATATACCATAATCAAGTGGAACATATCCCAGGGATGCAAGGATTCTTCAATATTCACAAATCAATCAGTAGGATACACTCCACTAAACTGAAGAATAAAAACCATATGACCAACTCAATAGATGCAATAAAAAGCTATTGAAAAAATTCAAACACATTTAAGATTAAAAAAAAAAAAAAAAA
>SJYQ01095256.1:302620-424770 GCA_006410935.1 Redunca redunca
CTAAATAGACATTTCTCCAAAGAAGACATATAGATGGCTAACAAACACATGAAAAGATGCTCAGCATCACTCATTATCAGAGAAATGCAAATCAAAACCACAATGAAGTACCATCTCACATGGTCAGAATGGCTGTGATCCAAAAGTCTACAAGCAATAAATGCTGGAGAGGGTGTGGAGAAAAGGGAACCCTCTTACACTGTTGGTGGGAATGCAAACTAGTACAGCCACTATGGAGAACAGTGTGGAGATTCCTTTAAAAATTGCAAATAGAACTGCCTTATGACCCAGCAATCCCACTGCTGGGCATACACACCAAGGAAACCAGAATTGAAAGAGACACGTGTACCCCAATGTTCATTGCAGCACTGTTTATAATAGCCAGGACATGGAAACAACCTAGATGTCCATCAGCAGATGAATGGATAAGAAAGCCATGGTACATATACACAATGGAGTATTACTCAGCCTCAGTATTACTCAAATGTATTCTGAGTATTACTCAGAATACATTTGAGTTAGTTCTAACGAGGTAGATGAAACTGGAGCCGATTATACAGAGTGAAGTAAGCCAGAAGGAAAACACCAATACAGTATACTAACACATATATATGGAATTTAGAAAGATGGTAATGATAACCCTGTATGTGAGACAGCAAAAGAGACACAGATGTATAGAACAGACTTTTGGACTCTGTGGGAGCAGGAGAGGGTGGGATGATTTGGGAGAATGGCATTGAAACATGTATACTATCATATAAGAAACAAATCGCCAGTCTATGTTCGATACAGGATACAGGATGCTTGGGGCTGATGCACAGGGAAGATCCAGAGAGATGTTATGGGGTAGGAGGTGGGAGGGGGTTCAGGATTGGGAACTCATGTACACCCGTGGCAGATTCATGTCAATGTATGGCAAAACCAATACAGTATTGTAAAGCAAAATAAAGTAAAAATAAAAATTTAAAATAGAAAAAAAAAAAAACACCTCAGCATTCAAAACATGAAGATCATGGCATCTAGTCCCATCACTTCATCACAAATAGATGGGGAAAAGTACAAACAGTGACAGATTTTATTTTCTTGGGCTTCAAAATCACTGTGGACGGTGACTGTTGCCATGAAATTAATAGGAGCTTGCTCCTTGGAAGAAAGCTATGACAAACCTAGACAGCATATTAAAAAGCAGAGACATCATTTTGCCGACAAAGTTCCGTATAGTCAAAGCTATGGTTTTTCCAGTAGTCATGTATGGATGTGAGACTTGGACCATTAAGAAGGCTGAGCACTGAAGAAGTGATGCTTTCAAACTGTGGTGCTGGAGAAGACTCTTAAGATTCCCTCAGATAGCAAGGAGATCAAACCTATCAACCCTAAAAGAAATCAACCCTCCATATTTACTGGAAGGACTGATGCAGAAGCTGAAGCTCTAATACTCTGGCCACCTGATGCAAAGAGCCCACTCACTGGAAAAAGACCTTGATGCTGGGAAAGATTGAGGCAAGGAGGAGAAGTGGGCAGCAGTGGATGAGACAGTTGGATAGCATCATTGACTCGATGGACACGAATTTGAGCACACTCCAGAGATAGTGAAGGATGGGAAAGCCTGGCATGCTGAAGTTCATGGGGTTGCAAAGAATTGGACACAACTTAGTGCCTGAACAACAACTATTACAAATTAAAGTCCATTTTTTATTTACCGTAACAATCTCTCAGTTTTTAACAACTAAATTACATTGCCTTCTCAGAAATTCCAGCCAGGAAGCAGAATAGAGTATTTCCAGGGAAATGAGGAACTTGCATAAATATGGGTTTGGCTTCCAAGTTGAAGCTAACACCAATTGCATGAATTTAATTTTTGTTTTCCAAGATCATGAACTTACATTAAAACCAAGAACTATGGAGATTCCTTTAAAAATTGCAAATAGAACTGCCTTATGACCCAGCAATCCCACTGCTGGGCATACACACCAAGGAAACCAGAATAGAAAGAGACACATGTACCCCAATGTTCATTGCAGCACTGTTTATAATAGCCAGAACATGGAAACAACCTAGATGTCCATCAGCAGATGAATGGATAAGAAAGCTGTGGTACATATACACAATGGAGTATTACTCAGCCATTAAAAAGAATACATTTGAATCAGTTCTAAGGAGATGGATGGAACTGGAGCCGATTATACAGAGTGAAGTAAGCCAGAAAGAAAAACACCAATACAGTATACTAACGCATATACATGGAATTTAGAAAGATGGTGATGAAGACCCTGTATGTGAGACAACAAAAGAGACTCAGATCTGTAGAGTGAACTTTTGGAATCTGAGGGAGAGGGAGAGGGTGGGATGAGATGGGAGAATGGCATTGAAACATGTATACTATCATGTAAGAAATGAATCGCCAGTCTATGTCTGATACAGGATGCAGGATGCTTGGGGCTGGTGCATGGGGAGGACTCAGAGAGATGGTATGGGGTGGGAGGTGGGAGGGTATTCATGTTTGGGAACACATGTACACTCGTGGTGAATTCATGTCAATGTTTGGCAAAACTAATACAGTATTGTAAAGTAAACTAAAGTTAAAATAAAAATTAAAAAAAAAAAGAAAGTGAAAGTGTTAAGTCAAAAAAAAAAAANATTGTAAAGTAAACTAAAGTTAAAATAAAAATTAAAAAAAAAAAGAAAGTGAAAGTGTTAAGTCAAAAAAAAAAAACAAAAACCAAGAACTAGTTTTCAAGCAACACTGAGCCTATATATGAATTTGGATGAAAACTGTGCAAAGGTGGAGGTGGGTGGTTTCAGCTGAATTACACTATGTTCAAGATGTGATAAAATCACTACTTTGGAACCTATTTCAATGGGTTTTCATCCATGAGGGCTAAATCAAATAAAATATTCTGTCCAAATTCACATTGGGTGAGGCTGTCAGATTTCACAGTTTTCATTGCCAATGGCAAGCATTTCTCAGAGCAGATCATAAAGTTAGCATTTTTCAGAGTTGAAGCTCATTCTTATAAGAAATTTAACATTGGAAAAAAAATTCAAACACCTACGTCCAAAACCAGCCCAAATATATGTTTCATATATACAATATATTAATTATAATCAAAGCCAATAAAATAAAAAAAATTTACATTGCTTTTTCTAGTAATGCTGACTTTCCAAATATATTTATCATGTTGTGACTCACACAATATTATGAAAAAGCTGATTCTTATAGCTAAAACCAAAAAAGCTATTAGTCAAAAGGTATAAAATGTTAGTTACACAAATGAATAAGCCCACTGTAACATAGCACCTATGGTTAACAGTAATGTACTGAATACTTAAAGATCTCCTAAGAGGATAGCTTCTATGTTATCACAAAAATTTAATAATAAATAGGAGGAAATTTTTGGACATGATGGACTTATTTATGGTATGGTTTGTGATGATAGTTTCATGGATACATATTTACCTCCAAATTCATCAAATTGTATACATTAAATATACACAGCTTTTTAAATGTCATTTGTCACAGTAAAATGGTTAAAAAAATAAAGCAGGAAAATCTCAGGTACTTGCAGAAAAAATACAGCAAAGCTGAGGTATAAAATGCAGAACCATAACTTGACAACCTGTTTCTTTTAACTTTTTATAAATCTATGATTCTACTCTTTTTACTAAAAGAAATAGAATTATGAAAAAACCAGCTTAGGCCAAGGATACACGTTTTTAATCCACTTTAAATGAGGTAGCCTCTGGATGGAACACAGAACCAAGTTTAATGAACAAATAGATAAGAGTGAACATTAAAAATTCAATTACAATATTGCATAAAAAGTTAGGAGCAAATACCCATAAGGAGGGACTGTTCAGAAGGGGAAAATTCAGTTTTGGAAGAGATGGACCAGACTCTTTGTATAAAACTTGATGGTCTTCTTAAATATATGGCTCACTGAGATCAAAAGAAAAAAGAAATGAAAGAAACAGAATAAGTTAAATCCACATTCAAATAAAACCCATTATTATCTTATATTTATGTTTTATTAAAAATAATTGTGCCAACCTCCTTCCATAAAGTAAAAAATAAAATCTGCACAATGTTCCATCTTTCCACAGGATAAAATTATATTCCATTATGTCACCCAGTGGATATTGCTATCCTGAAAAGTAATCTGGAGCTTAAAAAGACTTTAAAGGTCTTAATATTTGCAGCTATAAAGCTTAATTGCTTAGTTAAATCTCTGAAATCCAAGATTTTTTAAGATTTAAGAAAAATAAAATAGGATGTGTCCATCTCATTGAGACCCCATGGACTGTTGCCCACCAGACTCCTCTCCTCTGTCCATGGGATTTCCAAGGCAAGACTGCTGGAGTTGAGTTGCCATTTTCTTCTCCAAGGGATCTTCTCCACTCAGGGATCAGAATCCACGTCTCCTGCATTGGAAGGCATATTCTTTACCATTTAGCTAATGGGGAAGCCCCATAAAATAGATGCCTATCAACAAAGTTCCCACATAGATATAACCACTAATGTTTACTAATCAAGAACAGTATAGCAGCTGTACGCTGGGTGGTCCCACAGATCTGTCTCTTCCATCAACAGTGCCTGGACGGAACAGACTCACGGAGGCCCCCACCCCCACCCCTTGCTCCAGTCTCTGACACCCTCCAATCTTTTTTTTCAGTGGCAATCTTGGGAACAAATCACTCAGCTCTCCTCCATCACCCAAACCAGGCAATAGCATTTTTTGAGCGTAACTCTCCATTACCGATCAATGGATGAGCTCCCAGTTTCGTCAGAATTAGCCTGGTCAACCTGCAACTGCGGGCCTCCTACACCTACCTCTCTCTAGGTTCTATTTCCACCGCGATGCTGTGGTCTCAAGGGACTCTTGAAAAAACCACCATGCTCTCTTCCGGGATGTGCAGAAATCTCTCAAGATGAGTGGGATCAAACCAGGATGCCTTGGAAGCCGCCATTCTTGGGGTGAAGAACGTGAACCACGCCCTTTTGGATCTCCCTGCCCTGGGAGAAGGCAATGGCACCCCACTCCAGTACTCTTGCCTGGAAAATCCTATGGACGGAGGAGCCTGGTGGGCTGCAGTCCATGGGGTCGCGAAGAGTCAGACACAACTGAGAGACTTCACTTTCACTTTTCACTTTCATGCTTTGGAGAAGGAAATGGCAACCCACTCCAGTGTTCTTGCCTGGAGATTCTCAGGGACGGGGGAGCCTGCCGTCTATGGGATCGCACAGAGTCTGACACGACTGACATGACTTAGCAGCAGCAGCAGCCCTGGGTTCTGCCTGCTGCATGCCCTACATCTGACTTCCAAGAGAGCTGCTTCCTGGGGAGCAGGTGAAACTCATCAAGAGAATGGTGACCACCTGACCAACTTACGCAAGCTGGCAACTCCACCGTCAACCCCCTGGTGGGTGAGTATCTCTCTGAAAAGCTCACCCTCAAGCCTGACCCAGAGCTTCCAAAACCCAGCGGCCTTTGAGGCGCCCCTCTGGTTTCAGGGATTCTGCCGGAAACCCTTCTCTGCAGCCGTAGGCAGTTTTTTAGCCACACTGGACCCCTCTTCCATGCCTTGTACTAAATGGAAACAAAGTGTTTTGCAGAAAAAAAGAAAGAAAGAAAGAAAATCACTGGGCATAACAGCCTTGTAAACTTTCAACCCAAAAGAGACATATGAACACTTAGAATGGAATGGCTTTTAGATAAGAAAGATTATGGAAACATTTTTTTCCCCAATTCCCTTATAAATGAATCCAATACATTACTCATACTACATTTTAATGGGAACATATCCCAGGAAAAGTATGTATTACTTTTTCTGAAGATACTGTAGAATATATAAAACTTACCATTCTTATTGTCCATTTGGGTCAATTCTAGTTTTATAAATAAAATATGAGCTACTCATAAAAATGAGAAAAATGGAAAACTGAAAATAACATGCAATAAACTGAAGCTGAAAAATGATAAGGACTAAGCAGTATTTATTCTCTCATTACTTAATATAAAGTATGTAAGTTCATTTGGAAAATGCATGTGGAATCATTTCGTTTAAGGTGGAAGTGATCATGGCTATTTGTCTGGGGTGAGTAAAGATTCAGCTTTACTCATTACTACATTCAGTAAGCTGAATGAAGAAGCAGGAATCAGCAGAGCTGTATTGAAATACTTGAGAAACTATTTGTGCATAAGGAATTAGGCATTCATAGAGCTCTAAGAAAATGCTACTCAAACTAATGTACATAAGAATACTCATAAATATTATTTGAAGTTCCTATTTCTAGATTTGATATCTGGAGAATCTGATTCCAAAGGTAAAAATGACTCCCAGGAATTGTCATTTTCAGAAGTACCAGAAATGACTGTGATGAATATGGTTGATAAATTACATTCTAGAAAATCAATGGGCAAAAACTTTAGGATCACTTCCATATATGAACAACAAAACATTATACAGTCTGCTCCTCATCAGAAATAAAATTATGAATAGCCAACAAAACATTTTTTCTCTCATAATTAAAACCTTATTCATTTGGTCATCTGTATCCTCAACTAGAATCTTCAGTGATCCCCAGAAAGTTGAGACCTGATAAAATACACATCTTATCACTCATATTTTCTAAACTAAAGTTTTAAAGCACTTTTGAACCAGCCTTTTCTGACTGGGAATTTACTGTCTTTTACACATGAATTCTCTCTTGCGTTTATTTTACTATTCTCAGTGCTGTGTTTTGTGATTTTTTTTTGTATGCTTATTGATGTGAAGGAAATTTCTTATTTTATTCTTGTACTGAGAGAATAGATATATCACAGGGCTCCTTCCTCAGTTTGCTTGAGAATTAGCCCCAGAGATCCATTCATAAGACTGTGGACTAAGTGCATTCACCCAACAATTTCACATAAACTGCCCTTGACCTCCATGTGATAATGGTGGTACTACTGCATATCACTCCAGACTAGAATGCAGATTTCATGAGGACAGAGATTCCTGCCTGTTTTTGGTCACTACAGTATCCTCAGCAAATATCCTCAGCAAACAGGAGCTCAATAAATACTTGTTGAATGAGGAATACAGAATATGGAAAAAAAAAAAAACCTCAATTTTGAATTGACAAAAATTATGGATTAAAATATTTCTGCATGCATCTCTGAACAGTGAGACCACTGTTTTTGGTGATGGATTACTGCCGATAAGTTAGTTTTGTGTGTCATTGTAAAGGCTATTTCAGTTCAGTTCAGTTCAGCTGCTCAGTCAGGTCCGACTCTTTGTGAACCCATGAATCACAGCACACCAGGCCTCCCTGTCCATCACCAACTCTCGGAGTTCACCCAAACTCATGTGCATTGAGTCAGTGATTCCATCCAGCCATCTCATCCTCTGTAGTCCCCTTCTCCTCCTGCCCGGACATAAAGGAATGAGACTATTTTACCTTTAAGATATTATGTTTAAAGGCCTTTCCACAGTTAACATTTCTACCATCTCTATACACTATCCACCCAAGCAAATACACTTTGTCACACACTGATTAGCCACTTCCCTCTCCTTATATATACCACATCACTGTCCCCTTCTTCTACAGTATTTAAGTTAAACATGATCTCTTAAACACCCCAGTCTACATTTCCTAAACTCCTTTTCATTTTGATGTAACCTATGTGACTCAGGATGTGGGTGACTGTGTGCATCAAGTCAAAAGTAGCCCTTAAAAGAAATGGATATACTTGTACATTTCTCTTTCCCATGTTTCACTGGTGGAAGGGAAGATATGAGGCAAGCATAGCTGGAAGATGGGAAGACCTGGACTTAGCAATTCCATTAAGCCACTAAATATATTACTCTGAACTGTTTTGAGAGAGATGAAGTAAATAAAACTCTCTCTTTTTAAGCCAATGTTTTTATTAGAGCAGCTTAAATTCTGGCCAAAATTTGAAATAATATATAGCATTTTCATAGATAAAATAATCCTTAAAACTCTAAAAGAAATAAAAATCCCAATAATGAAGGCAAGGACATTGTGGCAGCAGCTTATCAGTTTATTTAGTGGAAATGTAACTTGAATTAACTATTTACTAAATGTAAGCCACAGTGCTAACACTGTATGTAAATTAATCTTTAATCTTTATAGTAACCTCCAAAGGTAGATGTTAGTATAATATATGCATTTTACAAATGAAATTGAAAAGGCTTAATATGTTTAGATTTTTTTTAAGGAAACACTGAAAATAAGTGCCAGTGCATAACAGCTTAAATCTAAGAGCATTCCTCAAAATATTCCTTTCCCATTCTCTATTCTTGACTTTGACAATTCTTTCCCTCCAGAGGTCCTTGAAACTTTAAAATCAAAGTAGTTGATTGAATCACCTGACAAACACATCTCTACTTTCCCTGCTCCAAAATGAAATTCTGGAGAAGTAATGTGATTCAAAACTCTGAGCAGTGAATGGAATAACTATCAACTTGAGGTCTAATCCTCAACTTGTACTTGGATTTCTAGAGTAAGATAGTCAACCAGTCTGGACCTGAACTTGTTGGTCTATTTCCTCCTATAACTCCAATAACTGGGTCTGCCTGAGTCAGCTACAAGAGCATTGGCATTAAGTGGAATTTGGTTACCCCAGACAGAATTCCCATTCATTTGAGGAGTCTGGAGTCAAAAGCAAGATCTGAATCCAAAAAAACACATACACAGTTCAGATTCAATAATTCTACAGATGTGGTTACAAAGTGGATTTAAAATTTTAATGTCTTTTTTTCCTGGCTAGGAAGAAGGGAAGTTACTCAAGAAGATTAACAGAGAAAACTAAACTTTAAAAGAGTTTCCAGGCACATACACACACACATAACCTGAAAATTCTCTGCACCCAAGTAGACTGTGATTGCCCAGGCTGAAATACACTGTGACAGAAAACCAGTGTACCACACACTCAGTGGCCTTCAGATCTCAAAGACAACTTGACCACTTAGGGCACTTATCTTTTGAATCTGGAAGGCTTCCACACTGGCAAGAGCTCAGTCTCAGTCTGCTGAGGGTACTAATAAAGCACATAAGACTTGACTTTCAAATAGCTGTAACAGCCAACACATTTGTTTGGCATCCAACTTAGTTAGAGTGGAGGCTGTGGCCTTAATGTTTGGAGGTAAAAGAGAAAGAATACTTTTCTCTCTGAACTCTCTTATTCATGATTATGGCCACTGTCAAGGCAAGCATTTTTTTTCCAGGCCACTTTAAAAAGCTGTTACATCCTCCTCCCCATCTCTCCTCTTGTTTTTCTCCACTTTTCTTCCAACTTCTGTTAGCATTCTCAAAGGTTTTTCATTTCCTCTAGATCACACTACACTAAGGAATCACTTATGTGATAACCTGATGGGATAAATACAGAAGAATACTGAACACAATTTAAGTCTGAATTTGGCAACAAGGGGTTAATGATCTGAGCCCCAGTCAGCTCCTGGTCTTGTTTTTGCTGACTATATAGAGCTTCTTCATCTTTGGCTACAAAGAACATAATCAATCTGATTTCGATATTGACAATCTGGTGATGTCCCTGTGTAGAGTCTTCTCTTGTGTTGTTGAAGAAAGTAGTGAAAACCACTAGACCATTCAGGTATGACCTAAATCAAATCCCTTATGATTATACAATGGAAGTGACAAATAAATTCAAGGGGTAAAATCTGATAGAGTGCTAGAAGAACTATGGACAGAGGTTCATAACATTGCACAGGGGGCAGGGATCAAGACCATCCCCAAGAAAAAGAAATGCAAAATGGTTGTCTGATGAGGCCTTACAAATAGCTGTGATAGAAGAGAAATGAAAGGCAGAGGAGAAAAGGAAAGATATACCCATTTGAATGCAGAGTTCGAAGAATAGAAAGGAGAGATAAGAAAGCCTTCCTCAGTGATGAATGCAAAGAAAGTGTGGGGGGCGCTCCGCAGAAAGAGAGAGAGGCTGTGGAACTTCCCTCAGCAGAGCTGAGGGGTCCCGAGGAAAGGTGAGCCTGCTGTCCGCCAACCCAGCCCCTCGGTGAGCGAGAGACAATCAGATGAGACAGGGGTTCTGTCTAGTGCAGTTCCGCTTTATTGTTGCCAGCTCCCTGCTTATAAAGGCAAGCGGGGGTGGGGGGGGTTGTGAGGGACTTTCCATAGTTACACCAATCACGTTAAAGGTCAAATCGTCATGTGCCATCATTATAACAGGAGTCTATGGTGATCACGTGCTGTCTACATGCACGGAAATCAAGAGAGCCAATCAGAAGTTTTGACAAACAACATAGACTACGCCCCCATCTCTTCCGCCAGGCACCATCTTAGTTTCCATCCGCAATGCTAGCCCTTCTTTTTCAAGGTTTCCCATTTAGGGCCCCACAAGAAAGAGAGGGAAAAAAATAGAATGGGAAAGACTAGAGATCTCTTCAAGAAAATTAGAGATACCAAGGGAATATTTCATGCACAGGTGGGCACAATAAAGGACAGAAATGGTATGGACCTCACAGAAGCAGAAGCTATTAAGAAGAAGTGGCAAGAATATACAGAAGAACTATACAAAAAAAAAAAAAAGATCTTCATGACCCAGATAATCAGGATGGTGTGATCACTCACTTAGAGCCAGACACCCTGGAATGCGAAGTCAAGTGGGTCTTAGGAAGCATCACTACAAACAAAGCTAGTGGAGGTGATGGAATTCCAGTTGAGCTATTTCAGATCCTACAGGATGATGCTGTGAAAGTACTGCACTGAATATGCCATCAAATTTGGAAAACTCAGCAGTGGCCACAGGACTGGAAAAGGTCAATTTTCATTCCAATCCCAAAGAAAGGCAATGCCAAAGACTGCTCAAACTACTGCACAATTGCACTCATCTCACATGCTAGTAAAGTAATGCTCAAAATTCACCAAGTCAGGCTTCAACAGTACATGAACCGAGAACTTCCAGATGTTAAAGCTGGATTTAGAAAAGGCAGAGGAACCAGAGATCAAATTGCCAACAATCACTGGATCATCAAAAAAGCAAGAGAGTTTCAGAAAAATATCTGCTTCTTATTGACTACTTATTGACTACACCAAAGCCTTTGACTGTGTGGATCACAACAAACTTGAAAATTCTTAGAGATGGGAATGCTAGACCACCTTACCTGCCTCTTGAGGAATCTGTGTGCAGGTCAGGAAGCCACAGTTAGAACTGGTCATGGAACACAGACTGGCTCCAAATCAGGAAAGGAGTACGTCAAGGCTGTATATTGTCACCCTGTTTATTTAACTTTTATGCAGAGTACATCAAGGGAAATGCTGGACTGGATGAAGCACAAGTTGGAATCAAGATTGCTGGGAGAAATATCAATAACCACAGATATGTAGATGACACCTTCCTTATGGCAGAAAGCAAAGAAGAACTAAAGAGCCTCTTGATGAATGTGAAAGAGGAGAGTGAAAAAATTGGCTTAAAACTCAACATTCAGAAAACTAAGATCATGGCATCTGGTCGCATCATTTCATGGCAAATAGATGGGGAAACAGTGGAAACAGTGACAGACTTTATTTTGGGGGCTCCAAAAATCCCTTGGACTGTAAGGAGATCCAACCTGTCCATTCTAAAGGAGATCAGCCCTGGGTGTTCTTTGGAAGGAATGATGCTAAAGCTGAAACTCCAGTACTTTGGCCACCTCATGTGAAGCGTTGACTCATTGGAAAAGACTCTGAAGCTGGGAGAGATTGGGGGCAGTAGGAGAGGATGAGATGGCTGGATGGCATCACCGACTTGATGGACGTGAGTTTGAGTGAATTCCGGGAATTGGTCATGGACAGGGAAGCCTGGAATGCTGTGTGATTCATGGGGTTGCAAAGAGTTGGACATGACTGAGCAACTGAACTGAACTTAATTGAACTGAAAATCACTGTAGATGGTGACAGCAGCCATGAAATTAAAAGATGTTTGCTCCTTGGAAGAAATATTATGACCAAACTAGACTGAATATTCAAAAGCAGAGACATTACTTAGCCAACAAAGGTCCATCTAGTCAAGGCTATGGTTTTTCCAGTAGTCATATATGGATGTGAAAGTTGGACTGTAAAGAAAGCTGAGCACCAAAAAATTGATGCTTTTGAACTGTGGTTTTGGAGAAGATTCTTGAGAGTCACTTGGACAGCAAGGAGATCCAACCAGTCAATCTANGAGATCCAACCAGTCCATCTAAAGGAATCAGTCCTGAATATTCATTGGAAGGACTGATGCTGAAGCTGAAATCCAATACTTTGGTGACCTGATACAAAGAACTGACTTATTGGAAAAGTCCCTGATGTTGGGAAAGACTGAAGGAGGGAGGCAAAGGGGATGACAGAGGATGAGATGGCTGGATGGCATCATCGACTAGATGGACATGAATTTGAGTAAACTCTGGGAGTTGGTGATTGACAGGTAGGCCTAGCATGCTGCCATCCATGGGGTCTCAAAGAGTCGGACATTACTGAGGAACTCAACTTAACTGATTGAACACAATTTTCTTCCACTCTCTATAAATGATTTAAATATTTGCATCATCCTCCAAAGTACCTTATAGTATTTATCTGAAGAGTTTAGAAAATACAACCTACTACTTCATCTCTGTCCAGTGCTCTGTTCATTCTATACTGGCCATCTTCAAGGTACTCATGGTTATCTATTCAATCTGTGTCAGACAAAACTGTAATCATTTCATGTCTGATTCATTATGTGAGCTATTAAAACTGTTTAGAGAAACCAAACTTTGCTAGAGGAAATTATCAAGATTCTCTGAAGATTGGTGACATATACAAAAATCTTTCCAGAGTCATTTTCTCTTCAGGAATTTTGTTTCCTCTTGCTTTTTATATGCATGTGTATAGGAAGTGAGAAAAAAATTTATGTGTACTACTAGAAATATTGTTAAAGGTGATAAAATGTTATAGAGGACATACAAAATAAATTAAACATTTTATGAACATTTTCCTCTCATCTCTCAATGTAGTTTTCTTGACAAATTTAGGAGATATGGCTGGATAGGAGTCTTTATCAAAATAAATAAATAAATAAATAAACTTGTGGGAACTGTCCAGATATATCTTAAGAATTCAGTTATGTTCAAGGCATAGAAGGAACATACCTCAACATAATAAAAGCCATATATGATAAACCCACTACAAACATTATCTTCTATGGTGAAAAATTGAAAGCATTCCTCCTAAAGTCAGGAACAAGACAAGGATGTCCACTCTCACCACTACTATTCAACATGGTTTTGGAAGTTTTAGCCACAGCAATCAGAGCAGAAAAAGAAATAAAAGGAATCCAGATTGGAAAATAAGAATTGAAACTTTCACTGTTTTCAGATGATATGATCTTCTACACAGAAAACCCTAAAGACTCTACCAGAAAATTACTAGAGCTAATCAATGAATATAGTAAAGTTGCAGGATATAAAATTAACACGCAGAAATCCCTTGTGTCCCTATACACTAAGAATGATAAAACTGAAAGAGAAATTAAGGAAACAATTCTATTCACCATTGCAACAAAAAAGAATAAAATACTTAGCAACAAATCTACCTAAAGAAACAAAAGACCTATATATAGAAAACTGTAAAACACTGCTGAAAGAAATCAAAGAGGAAACAAACAGATGGAGAAATATACCATGCTCATGGATTGGAAGAATCAATATAGTAAAAATGAGTATACTACCCAAAGCATTCTATAAATTCAATGCAATCCCTATCAAGTTACCAATGGTATTTTTCAGAGAACTAGAACAAATAATTTCACAATTTGTATGGAAATACAAAAAACCTCGAATAGCCAAAGCAATCTTGAGAAAGAAGAATGGAACTGGAGGAATCAACCTGCCTGACTTCAGGCTATACTACAAAGCAACAATCATCAAGACAGTATGGTACTGTCACAAAAACAGAAATATAGATCAATGGAACAAAATAGCAAGCCCAGACATAAATCCACGCACCTATGGACAGCTTATCTTTGACAAAGGAGGCAAGAATATACAATGGAGAAAAGACAATCTCTTTAACAAGTGATGCTGGGAAAACTGGTCAGCCACTTGTAAAAGAATGAAACTAGAACACTTTCTAACACCATACACAAAAATAAACTCAAAATGGATTAAAGATCTAAATGTAAGACCAGAAACTATAAAACTTCTAGAGGAAAACATAGGCAAAACACTCTCTGACATAAATCATAGCAGGATCCTCTATGACTCACCTCCCAGAGTAATGGAAATGAAGGCAACAATAGACAAATGGGACCTAATTAAACTTAAAATCTCTTGCACAATGAAGGAAACTATAAGCAAGGTGAAAAGACAGCCTTCAGAATGGGAGAAAATAATAGCAAATGAAGCAACTGACAAAGAATTAATCTGAAAAATATACAAGCAACTCCTGCAGCTCAATTCCAGAAAAATAAGCAACCCAATCAAACAATGGGCCAAAGAACTAAACAGACATTTCTCCAAAGAAGATATACAGATGGTTAAACAAACACATGGCAAGATGCTCAACATCACTCATTATCAGAGAAATGCAAATCAAAACCACAATGAAGTACCATCTCATATGGTCAGAATGACTGCTATCAAAAAGTCTACAAACAATAAATGCTGGAGAGGGTGTGGAGAAAAAGGAACCCTCTTACACTGTTGGTGGGAATGCAAACTAGTACAGCCACTATGGAGAAGAGTGTGGAGATTCCTTAAAAAACTGGAAATAGAACTGCCATATGACCTAGCAATCCCACTGCTGGGCATACACACCAAGGAAACCAGAATTGAAAGAGATATATGTACCCCAATGTTCATCACAGCACTGTTTACAATAGCCAGGACATGGAAGCAACCTGGATGTCTATCGGCAGACACATGGATAAGAAAGCTGTGGTATATATACACAATGGAATATTACTCAGCTATTAAAAAGCATGCATTTGAATCAGTTCTAATGATCTGGATGAAATTGGAGCCTTTTATACCGAGTGAAGTATGTCAGAAAGAAAACCACCAATACCATATATTAATGCATGTATATGGGATTTAGAAAGATACTGACAATGACCCTATATGCGAGACACCAAAAGAGACACAGATGCAAAGAACAGATTTTTGGACTCTGGGAGAAGACAAGGGTGGGATGATTTGAGAGACTAGCACTGAAACATGTGTATTATCATATGTGAAATAGATCGCCAGCCCAGGTTCAATGCATGAGACAGGGTGCTCAGGGCTGGTGTACTAGGATGACCCTGAGGGATGGGATGGGGAGGGAGCATCAGGATGGGGAACACATTTTCACCCATGGGTGATTCATGTGAATGTATGGCCAAAACCACCACAATATTAATAAAGAAAAAAGAAAAAATTCAGTAATGGTACTGCATAGATGCAGTGTCATACATTGGAAAAACTATCCTGTATAAGGGTTAAATGGTAATATATACAAAATGTCTTGTGGACGGTATACCTTATATGGTGTATATTATTTTTAATTCATTTTAATTGAGGTATAATTGACATACAATATCATATGGATTCAGATGTACAACATAGTGATTCAATATATACATACATTACAAAACGATCATCAGAATAAGCTTCTGTCACCATCTACTATTATTATTAGTTCTTCTATTTTAAAAGTAGGTACTATTTATTGTTTTGTCCCTACGTTGTATCCAACTCTTTGCAAATCCATGGACTGTAGCCCATCAGGTTCCTCTGCCCATGGAGTTCTCCAGGTAAGAATACTGGAGTGGGTTGCCATTTTCTTCTCCAGGGGATCTTCCCAACCCAAGGATCCAACCTGTGTCTCCTGCACTGGCAAGCAGACTCTTTACCTATTTAGATCTTTGTATTCCTTAGCTGGGCTTACCAGATGGCACTTCTGGTAAAGAACCTACCTGCCAATACACGAGACATAAGAGATGCGGGTTCAATCTCCGGATATTGAACTACTCCAGTATTCTTGCCTGGAGCATCTCATGGACAGAGGAGCCTGGTGGGCTGAAGTTCAGAGAGTCAAACAGAGCTGGATATGAATGAAGCAACTTAGCACACATGTGTTATTTATCTATAGCTGAGTAATCACCCCAAAACTTAATGACTTAAAATACCAAACATTTCTTATTTTTCATGAATCACTGGGCCAGCTGTGCTGTTCTGCTGACCTCAGCTGGACACATCTGATCTCAGCTGAGTTGTGTTCCTGGAGGCTTAAAGCTCTAAGATGGCCTAAGCTACAAGACTGAACTCTACTCTGCCATGGCAGTCTCTCTCATGGCAAAAGCAAGGGTTGAAGAGAATGAATAGAAACCTGCAAGGCCTCCTGGGGCCTTAGTTCAGAACTGGAGTGTCATCATTTCCACCATGTGCTTTGGCCTAAGGAACTGATGAGATTGGTCTAGAGTCAAGGAAGGTGAAAATAGATCTCACTTTTGTATGGAAGAGCTGAAAAGTTAAACTCCAAGTAACATAGATACAGCAAAGTGTGGACTATTGGGGTCATTTTTGCCATCAGTCTACCAGTGAATTTCTAATATCAGACACCAAAAATTGTAATAAAGTTTGTGAAATTCCCATATGCTGTTTTACACATAAATTTTTAAACCAAATGTCAAGATTCTTCAAGCTTTAAAGCTCTAGATAGAAGTCAAAGCAGCTTTGTGTTTCAAGTCCATTAAGTCTGCTTTCTTAAGGCCAGTGCTTTTTTTTAAGGAAAAAATATTTCTGAAAATGTCTTACTATAATTTATAATTTAGCCTCCATATATAACTTACCATATACTTTTTTGATGATAACTCTCTAAAGTGTTTCATTTGTTGGACTTGGAGTAAGTCATATTGGAATTACTGGTTGCTTAAATGTATAGGTTAGAGATGAAATTTTAGAACAAGAACAGGAAGTTCAAAATATGGCATGGCCTTTTACATGGAAATATGTGTGCTATTTATATAACTCTTCAGATTAACTTCCCTGGTGGCTTGGAGAATCTACTGGCAATGCAGGAGACCCAGTTTCAGTCCCTAGGTCAGGAAAATCCCCTGGAGAAGGAAATGGCAACCCACTCTAGCACTCTTGCCTGGAAAATCCCATGGACAGAGGAGCCTGACAGGCTACAGTCCATGGGGTCACAGAGTCGGATACAACTTAACTGCTAACACTCCTCCTTATACTCTGTTAATCTTTTAAGTGGATGCCCAGAAGTCCCTAGTTTCTGAACCCACCAAAGGAGATAAGAGCAAAGAAAAGTGGATCTCCTACAGTTCACTTTCCTATGCAAGGAAGATTGAATCAAGGGACTCCAGAATTCTTCAAAATCATGTGAACTAAATTAATTTTATTTGGCCTCAAATTACTGAGGCAAGGCCACTGCATATAGCTGAACACAATGCCCCTGCAATGAAGTCTTTCACAACCTCTGCCCAACGTTCACATATCAGTGAGGGAGGAATGAAAATCCACATTTTGAGCCTCAGGTCTTCTAGGCAGTTGTAAATCTCGAATGTGATGGTTGTTTCTAGATGTTGCCTATTTTATAGGCAAAGAAATCAATAAGGCAGTGTTGCCCTCTGAGCCAGCCAAGGATGCACATTCTCAGCACTGGAAATCCCTCACAGTGGTCTTCTAATCTCTTTTCCCAGAAGGTCAGTCTAACAAAAGAGATCTGAGTGTTTCAGCAGCATCCATAATACTGATTGTAGGGGTTTGAAACAGGAGCTGTATTTCTTTATTCATTATAAAAAAATTGAATGAATGCATTCATGAGACTGAATCGCTACATACACCACAGTTTGAATGAAAGAATTCTTGTCAAATTATTCAGAGGCATTTGTGGGATTCAAAAAGCGTGACACTTCTGCTCAGAGATCAGTGAAGCATATCAAGATATGACCTATGAGAAGTCAGTAAACATCTGTGAATTAGATAAAGACTGTTTATTTTGATTCTTCATTGAGAAGATGATGATTTATGGCACCAGTTCTTACACTGTCAGCAACTTTCATGGAGGGAGAAGAGTCCTATTTCAGATTGCTAGTGGTATTATTTTTATTACAATGTATCCTGATGTAGATTAGAAAATACTTAAATCACAATGGTGAGTAAAGCTTTTTTTCCTTCATCCAAGCCATGAAGAATAAAGGCTGCCAAGCCCCTTGGGTACTATAACACGTGAGCAAGATATCAGGAGTTTCATACAGACAAAATTTTGCTTGGCAAAGAAATTTTATACCAGTTGAAGACCTTTGACTATTACCAATGAGATGCACAGAATAGGAATTCTTCCTTAATGACATGACTATGCACATTGCAGATGAAAACCAGAGTCTGGCTTCCCCCAGAAATAAGAGCAGTCTCTTTCAGTTGTTGCCAATTCTTCTATGACATTCTTCAAAGTTATAAAAGAAATGTCACTAACTCTGGAGTTGATGACAATGGTTAACCAAGGCACTGCTTCCTAATTTCCTCTTGCTCCTGGTTACAAATCAACCACTAATTACCAAGTTCTTTCAGACTGTAGCTTCCTTTATTAAGGGATATGCTCTGAGCTGCATTTAGAAGAAAGTTATATTACAACATATACAATTACTTTTCCAATTTCATGCATTTCAAGTTGAAAATTGTTCCCTTAGGGAAGTTAGGCCTAAGTCAATATATTTTCAAGGTGGAAAAATGTCACATACATTCAACTTCATTGGCTTATTTTTTCCATTGTCAAGAACCTTACTGTCTGTGAGCAGGGCCTCAACAGTGCTGCAGTGATATAATGTGTGACTTTCTTTCCCATTTCTCTTTTAACACCTTCTACATAAGCGGACCAAATGCAGAAGGAAGACAGATGTCCCCAGGTATCATACCAGAATATGTTTTATTTAATTTCTATAAAGGAAAGTCTATTGTACACACTGTAAATCTTTTTTTTTTACCAAGTAAAACTTGCATGCATGCTAAGTCACTTCAGTTGTGTCCAACTCTTTGAGACCTATGGACTGTAGCTTGCCAGTCTCTATCCACAATATTCTTCAGGCAAGAATACTGGAGTGGGTTGCCCTGCCCCCCTCCAGGGGATCTCCCTCATCCAGGGCTCAAACCCACGTGTCTTATATCTCCTGCATTAGCAGGCAGACTCGTTACCACTAGCACTACCTGGGAGCATGGCAATTTTTTAGTGTTTTGTCATTAAGTTGATTCCAACTCTTTGCGACCCCATGCACTGGTAGCCAACCAGGTTCCTCTGTCCATGGGGATTCTCCAGGCAAGAATACTGGAGTGGGTTACCATTTGCTTCTCCAGGGAATCTTCCCAACCCAGGGATCAAAACGTGTCTCCTGCTTAGCAGGTGGATTATTTACCACTGAATCACCTACTATTCAAATTAGAAAGGGTTCTCCTACCCTACTACAAATTGTTTGGTTGAAAAGTTGCTTCCATAACGTAATTTGTTACAAGAGTAATTTCTTAAAAAAAAAAAAAATTGTCACTGCAACAAGAAAAATACCAAAAGAGAAAATAAGGATAATTGAATGTGGCTTGTGGACCTTGGAAGAAAGTTATGACCAACCTAGATAGCATATTCAAAAGCAGAGACATTACTTTGCCAACAAAGGTCTGTCTAGTCAAGGCTATGGTTTTTCCAGTGGCCATGTATGGATGTGAGAGTTGGACTGTGAAGAAAGCTGAGCGCTGAAGAATTGATGCTTTTGAACTGTGGTGTTTGAAAAGACTCTCGAGAGTCCCTTGGACTTCAAGGATATCCAACCAGTCCATTCTAAAGGAAATCAGTCCTGGGTGTTCTTTGGAAGGAATGATGCTAAAGCTGAAACTCCAATACTTTGGCCACCTCATGCGAAGAGTTGACTCATTTGAAAAGACTCTGAGGCTGGGAGGGATTGGGGACAGGAGGAGAAGGGGACGACAGAAGATGAGATCAGAGGATGAGATGGCTGGATGGCATCACCGACTCAATGGATGTGAGTTTGAGTGAACTCCGGGAGTTAGTGATGGACAGGGAGGCCTGGTGTGCTGCAATTCATGGGGTCGCAAAGTTGGATATGACTGAGCGACTGAACTGAACTGTGGACCTCTAATTAAAAACCTCTAGGACAGGCCTCCCATTCTTTTATTATCTAATTACTTTCAAACTTTTTGAAGCAAAAAAGGGCTTAAATTCTCATTTTAATAGCTCCTGCCTCTGTATTGGGGGCATGGAACACACCCTCTGTAATCCATGGGGAAAAGAATAATCCTTTTATTTTAACCTGGCTTACATCCACATACAGGAAACTGTTCAGTCTTTTCATAACTAACACACATTGTTAGCTCGGTCTTCAGAACACTGCTATGTACCAATAATTGATAATAAGGATAATAACTATGTGTTTCACAAAATTTATAAAAGGTCAGTGAATCATCAAAAAAGTTTGAGTTATGGACAATGTATTTTTAGCTTGGGAACTTTGGGGATTTTTAAATACTCCTGGCACTTCCCACCAGTTAATGTCTTAACCAGCCAGGGCTGCCTCACCCTTTCTTCTCTAAGGACTACTTCCAGGAGACAGCACGTAGGAAGCAGTAGTTTTTATCTGTATTTCCTACAGATACGTATTCTGCAAACATTTTGACCATGACACCCAGTAAGGAATACATTTTGTTTATATGTATAATACACATGTGTATATGTATATAATTTAAAGACATTAGCCATAAACCCTTGTTGTCATTATTAAGTGAAATACATTCTAGTATTTTCTATTAAATACTAATCTATTACATTGCAGTCAATGTAATAGATTGACCAGTCAATCCTAAAGGAAATCAGTTCTGAATATTCATTGGAAGGACTGATGCTGAAGCTGAAACTCTAATACTTCGACCACCTGATGCAAAGAACTGACTCATTGGAAAAGACCCTGATACTGGCAAAGATTGAAGGCAGGAGGAGAAGGGAATGACAGAGGATGAAAAGGTTGGATGGCATCACTGACTCGATGGATGTGAGTTTGAGCAAGCCCGGGAAGTTGGTGGTAGACAGGGAAGCCTGGCATGCTGCAGTCCATGGGGTCACAAAGAGTTGGACATAACAGAGAGATTGAACTGAATGACTGATTACATTGCATGCTAAGCCACTTCAGTTGTGTCTGACTCTCTGTGACCCTATGGATTGGAGCCCACCAGGCTCCTCAGTTCATTGGATTCTCCAGGAAAGAATACTGGCATGGGTTGCCATGCTCTCCTGCAGGGGATTTTCCTGACCCAGTAATCGAAGCTACATCTCTTATGTCTCCAGCACTGGCGGGTATTTTTAGCTTGTAAAACACTGGCAGGTATTTTAGTTCTTTACCACTGGGGCCACCTGGGAAGACCATAATCTATTACATTATGTTACATTTATTATATTTCACAATGTTAGCCCCACATGAATTTATCTTACCAACCAAGAATGGGGTGCAACCTATAGTTCAGATGATACCAGCCCAAACCCAAAAGAACGTGTTTTTTCCCCCTGAAAGATTAATCAGTTTACTTATTTCCATGTATTCCTAGAACTTATCCTTTGAAACTGAGGAGCCTTTATTATAGTCTCTTGAATGTTTATAATTCTCAATTAACAGGAACATTCTACTATCCTCAGCACATTATTCTTTAGGTAGTCAACTTTTTTGGACAAGATTAAAAGTTTATGTGAAACCAAGATTTTCATTGATAAATAAGAGACTGCTGCTGCTGCTGCTAAGTCACTTCAGTCGTGTCCGACTCTGTGCGATCCCATAGACGGCAGCCCACCAGGCTCCCCGTCCCTGGGATTCGCCAGGCAAGAACACAGGAGTGGGGTGCCATTTCCTCCTCCAATGCATGAAAGTGAAAAGTGAAAGTGAAGTCGCTCAGTCGTATCCGACTACAAATGTATAAATTTGAAGCAGTTTTTCCCACAAATCAGCTCTAATAATTGATGAGAATATTTTGTTGCTGTTGCTTGCTATTCTTATGAATCAATACCTATGATACAAATTTATTCAAGTTCTTATATCTTGCTGTTCTTGGTATGTTTTACTACAAAGAACAAAATTCACTTTTCCTTTCCTTTTGAAATACTTATCTTTAGGTTGGTCATGTTATCACATGAGAATCACGGTATCAACTTTCTTTAAAATCCCTTCTCTTCCACTGGCAATGGATAACACTGTGTAAAATCTGCGCAGCAAAAAAACCAGAAATCAAATTTTCCTGCATGCTAACAATGCTTCCCTGGAGCACAGTAAGAAGGGTCTCAATTCACCTCCTCTCCAAGTTCTAACTAGACACAGGAGGAGTTTAGCGATCACCAATGGAGTTTCCTTACAGCCACCTCACATTAGATGTAACAAAGCTCCTTGAAGGAGGCAAATCAGAAACTCTAGTCAGACTGTCAAGTTCAGTTCAGTCGCTCAGTCGTGTCTGACTCTTTGCGATCCCATGAACTGCAGCACGCCAGGCCTCCCTGTCCATCACCATCTCCCGGAGTTCACTCAGACTCACGTCCATCGAGTCAGTGATGCCATCCAGCCATCTCATCCTCTGTCGTCCCCTTCTTCTGCCCCCAATCCCTCCCAGCATCAGAGTCTTTTCCAATGAGTCAACTCCTTGCATGAGTTGACCAAAGTACTGGAGCTTCAGCTTTAGCATCATTCCTTCCAAAGAAATCCCAGTGCTGATCTCCTTCAGAATGGACTTGTTGGATCTCCTTGCAGTCCAAGGGACTCTCAAGAGTCTTCTCCAACACCACAGTTCAAAAGCATAAATTCTTCGGCGCTCTGCCTTCTTCACAGTCCAACTCTCACATCCATACATGCCCACAGGAAAATCCATAGCCTTGACTAGACGGACCTNTACAGTCAACAAAAACGAGACCAGGAGCTGACTGTGGCTCAGATCATGAACTCCTTATTACCAAATTCAGACTGAAATTGAAGAAAGTAGGGAAAACCGCTAGACCATTCAGATATGACCGAAATCAAATCCCTTATGATTATACAGTGGAAATGAGAAATAGATTTAAGGGCCTAGATCTGATAGAGTGCCTGATGAACTATGGAATGAGGTTCGTGACATTGTACAGGAAACAGGGATCAAGACCGTCCCCATGGAAAACAAATGCAAAAAAGCAAAATGGCTGTCTGGGGAGGCCTTACAAATAGCTGTGAAAAGAAGAGAGGTAAAAAGCAAAGGAGAAAAGGAAAGATATAAGCATCTGAATGCAGAGTTCCAAAGAATAGCAAGAAGAGATAAGAAAGCCTTCTTCAGCGATCAATGCAAAGAAATAGAGGAAAAGAACAGAATGGGAAAGACTAGAGATCTCTTCAAGAAAATTAGAGATACCAAGGGAACATTTCATGCAAAGATGGGCTCGATAAAGGACAGAAATGGTCTGGACCTAACAGAAGCAGAAGATATTAAGAAGAGGTGGCAAGAATATACGGAAAAACTGTACAAAAAAGATATTCATGAACCAGATAATCATGATGATGTGATCACAAATCTAGAGCCAGACACCCTGGAATATGAAGTCAAGTGGGCCTTAGAAAGCATCACTACGAACAAAGCTAGTGGAGGTGATGGAATTCCAGATGAGCTGTTTCAAATCCTGAAAGATGATGCTGTAAAAGTGCTGCACTCCATATGCCAGCAAATTTGGAAAACTCAGCACTGGCCGCAGGACTGGAAAAGGTCAGTTTTCATTCCAGTTCCAAAGAAGTCACACTGTAGAACTGTCCAAACATCAGAGTCAACCTTAATAAAGTAATCTTTATCATTTCTAGGAGACTTGTATGTTTGTTTCTAATATTCACAGTAAATTTGACATGTAGGATGTATGATCCCCATTTTGTATTTGAGGAAACTGAGGCTCAAACAGGTTAAGTAACTTGCTGGATTCCACTGCCAGTACATGCCAGTGCTAGGGTGTGACCTCAGATTCCTCTGATCCCAGTGTCTCCAGTGGTCATTGCTCACATGGCTCTGCCTGACAGTGTTAATATAAAATAGGCACACCTGTCGTTTTCATGAGCATCCACAAAATAGCTCTCTAAACCATACGTTAAAGAATAAGGATGACATCTACTGTTTCCCTGTTGTTCAGTCGCCAAGTCTTGTCTGACTCTCTGTGACCCCCCTGCCTGTCCTTCACTACCTCCCTCAGTTTGCTCAAACTTATGTCCACTGAGTCAGTGAAGCTATCCAATCATCTTATGCTTCTCTACTCATTTGTTTAAGACACTTTTATGGAAAATCCTTTTAGGCACATGGATGACACTCACATGATGAACACAGGGACCCTTCCACCAAGAATGCTGAAATATTCCCATTAAATCCCATGATGAAAAGAACAAGCAAATGACCTGGCAGCATAGAGAATGTCTGACTTGTGGACCAGTTAGAATTTTGCAAACATTTTTATTATGACACATAATCAAAGAGACATTTGATCTGAGCCATGGATGATATAAAGGATTTCAATGGGTAAAAGAGAGGCAAGATTATTTCAGGCCTATAGAGAGAGCTTGAGACAGAGCATGGAGGTGGGAAAGAACACCAAGTGCTTACAGACTCTGAGCAGGCAGCCCAATAGGGGAGGAGATTAAGATAGAGGGGGTGGTAAGGTGGGAGAAGGGTTCGAAAATCCAAAATCAGCTAGGAATAATGAGAAGCTTATGTTGCATTCTCTATTCCTTATTTCTCTTTTTTTTTAAATCTTGTTTTATAAATTTTGCTTTAAAAAGTAGCTTTTGACTCTACTTCCATTGGTCTTCAACTACTGAGAAAACAGCATAGTTAAATACAGAAACATTCAAATAATTAAATTTGAACCTTTATAGACAGTGGCTATAAAATCTGGAAATGCAGGTAAATATATAATGGTGTATACACATATTACATTTCAACACATAATATGTTGAGTAACATTTTATGAAAATGTTTTCAATACTTTATGGCCATCTAGTATTTTATAGCTCTATTCCGTAGATTTTAGTAGCAATATACAAGTATCACTGCCTAAACATCACGCTCCTTCACAGTGGGAAGAAAGCATCCTCTAGTGTGAAATTTTAGGTAGGAGCCGGACAGCCTTCTAATTGAATATAAGCTCACAAATAAGGCTCAAAAGAAATGATGTCATACCTCAGAGTATCAAGCTTACAGGTAACAGTTAGGACAAATTAAAATACAGCCTTTTATCAAAGCTCTTTAATTTAGTCTATTGTTTACCATAACCAATCTATCTTCTAATGACACTGATACAAATTAGAATCAAAGTTAAATCTTCCATAAAACCCTGTTCTTAAACTTTTCAATGTTTTTATTATTACAATATGGTCCCTAAATACCATACTTTTCCCTGGCTGTGTTCAGAATTCAGCCCACGTTCTAGTTTGCCAGTCATAGTTTCATTCCATTCTCAGAGTTATGACTGTGGTGTCATAAGTACAGTGATCAATCCACTTCATTTATACATAAAGTAAATAATGAACTAACCAGGTATGAAGTTTATGAAATCAGGTATAATGAAATTTTGTCAATGAAATTATATATCATATCTTTACCACCTAACACAGGTAAGCACATAGTAGACACTCAATAAAGATTTACCGAAGGACTACTTGAATTAGTATTGACTTCAGCTGGGATAACTCCTGCAACATTCCTCAGAAGAGTGAACAACTGTAAGTCTTTCAGAGGAATAAAAGAAATAGATGAATAAAAAGGCATCTTAACTGCTTTCACTTTTTCTTATTTCAGTTCAGTTCAGTTCAGTAGCTCAGTCGTGTCCGACTCTTTGCGACCCCATGAATCGCAGCACACCAGGCCTCCGTGTCCATCACCAACTCCCGGAGTTCACTCAAACTCACATCCATTGAGTCGGTGATACCATCCGGCCATCTCATCCTCTGTCATCCCCTTCTCCTCCTGCCCCCAATCCCTCCCAGCCAGCATCAGAGTCTTTTCCAATGAGTCAACTCTTCACATGAGGTGGCCAAAGTACTGGAGTTTCAGCTTTAGCATCAATTCCTTCCAAAGAACACCCAGGACTGATCTCCTTTAGAATGGACTGGTTGGATCTCCTTGCAGTCTAAGGGACTCTTGAGAGTCTTCTCCAACACCACAGTTCAAAAGCATCAATTCTTCGGCGCTCAGCCTTTTTCACAGTCCAACTCTCACATCCATACATGACCACTGGAAAAACCATAGCCTTGACTAGATGGACCTTTGTTGGCAAAGTAATGTCTCTGCTTTTCAATATGCTATCTAGGTTGGTCATAACCTTCCTTCCAAAGAGTAAGCGTCTTTTAATTTCATGGCTGCAGTCACCATCTGCAGTGATTTTGGAGGCCCCCAAAATAAAGTCTGACACTGTTTCCAGTGTTTCCCCATCTATTTCCCATGAAGTGGGTTAGCTTTAAAATATTTATTGGTTTTTCTTATTTAGCAAACCAATCAATAATTTAAAACTAACAGATGATGCACCATAGAGATGCTTACTACTGTGAAAATTATGGAATTTGTAAAAGAGAATTCTCTGTTCTTTCCACCTGAGTTAATTCTACTGTCTTTATCTTTGCTGCCCTCCTCTGGAGTTTTTATATCACCTGGTTCTCTCTTCCAAACGGTACAAGCTTTACACTTGCCTTCAGAATAGAACTATAGGAAGACAGTCACAGTTTAAAATTTCTATTTAGCAGTGCATTTTTATCCAGTTTTCTAGCACAGCTTGGGGGAAATACTAGTGTAAATAATTACATAGGTTACAATGTAAATAATGTGTACATAATAGATCTATAGTAATTGCAGACTTCACATTTGAAAATAAGCTTTCAAATGCTAAGTCTTTCTTGTTCCAAAGATGTTTCTAAAGGCTGCCAGGAATCTGTTCTTTACTTTGTTTGGAATTTTTCTTTCTTCATTATCTCCATTTATCCAAATCCTATCAATTCTTTGAATCAAATTGTTACCTTTCCATTAATGCTTCCCTTATTTTCCCATGGAATTAATAGTTCACATCTCTAAAGCCTGTAACAATTGTGGCTTAGTAAGTTAAAATACAGTGTACAACTTTATAACTTGTAATATTTGGATTTATAGAATCTCTTCCTTAATGAATTATAAGCAGTTGAATACAGAGTTTATATTTGATCTCTTTTTGAGTTATTGCATGATTTACCTCAACATAAGATGAAATATATGAATAAGAATGAATGAAAATGTTACTATAACTTAGTATTACATTTAATATTGTAGCACAGAGCTAAGTAAAGACAAATTTAAAGGCTGCGAAAATTTAAGAAATTACTTGAAGTACTTGTTGATTGTCTACCTTTAGACATTTCAAAAATCAGTTCAATAGGTTAGGTATGGTGGAACAGTTTCTCAGAAATTTACTGCAAATAACAACTGCATCTTAATTTCTGAATGATCTTAATTTCAGCAACAATCCTTTGCAACTCTTTGTTCTTATAAAGAGAGACTTTATCCTCTCTCTGATTCTTAAGAGTATATTTAAATTATCTAAACACAGCAGCAGCTGAATGTAGAAAACTATCTTTTTAGACTTGAGCCAAATGCAACATAAAAAAAGGTACAGAAAAATGCTGAAAACAAACATACAAGATGTATGATGCCTCCCATATACAAATTGCCTCATCCGTTCTCACTTTTGCAATAAAAATATATTCCAAAACATTATATTTTTATAGAAATCAATACCAAATAATTCTTAAATGTCACTAAGATCTGCTTAATCATAAAAATTCCTCTGAAAAGAGAAGATACCATTAAAGAAGAATGTCCCAATTCAGTTACACAACAAACTAGTCTTGGAGAGAAAGGAATCATATTTATCCATTATCTATTGGATTAATTAGGTGTGGCATCACTGAGGGACAACAGAACTGACACCTCTAAGCTATAGAGACCAGCATTATACACACCTGTATTGCACAGACTCCTCTTCAAAAAGAGCTATAATATACATGAGACAGTAACAGACATACGTTTTCTCAAATAGGTGTATCTATAGGCCCCTGACAACTTGAAATCAACTCTTTCAGAAGATTATTGACTGGTTCCTTTTTTCACTGCCTAAAGATGGGTACCAGCCTTTCAAGAAAACTGCAATAAGAAAGGAGAAATAAGTATCCATATTCTAAGCAAGATAAAACCAAAACTGATGATTTAAGCAGAAGATTGTAAAGTCAGAAAGCATTTGAAATGTAATGAGATGAGAACAGGTTGTCCAAAGACCAGGAAGAAGAATCCCTGGGCAGAAAAGGGCAGAGAGAGGACAAAAGGGCAGGATAAATGGAGCCATTGAGAGGTGTGAACCTTCCTTTATTTCTTGAAATTGTGATCAATTCCTAAGGATCAGTTGAGACTAGACTGACAGTTCAGGAACTCTAGGAACCCTAGATACAACTGGAGTCCATATCCACTCTTGAGGTATTTCCCAAGGGCATCTACCAAGCACTGATAAAGACTGGAGGCAGGGCGGAGGACCTGTGGGCCTCCTATAGTAATACAACTGCGTGAGGTTTACCAAAGGTTGAGAATGAATGGGAGTACCTGCAGAAGCCCATCTATTCTCTAGATGTTTTGAATATAAGGAAATGATTGGCACAAAACCTCCTGTGTCTTGAATCATTTTAAAACGCGGAGCAGAAGCCACATGCCAATGGAGGAGTAAGAAGCTTCTCCATGTCCCAGAGCTGACCTTTGTTTGCCACGAGGCAAAGCTGCTCTGATAGAGGACAGAAAACCCTTTCGTCCCCGATCCAGGGCAAAGATCAGCTACAACTGGGGAAGTGGCCAAAATCCCATTTGTGCAAAAGCAAAAAAAACAGAAACAAAAACAAAACCTGTCCCTTTCAAGGCAGTACTCAGCTGCCAAACAGGAAGGGAAAGATGTAATTGCACCCAAGATTGCCCACCTATATGTGACAAAGTTTAACTGGCACCAGGGGAAGAAGCAAGCAGCTCTGCCTGCACTCTCCATGTGCACTCGGAACCAAGTAGGGAGGCTGAGAACCCTACCTGAAAACCCTAGTCCTGAGACTCAGGTGTACAGGACCTGCCTAAGACTGAGGGTGAAGCAGAAGTGAGGAACCACCTGTTACCTTCATAAATCTTGCATAAAATATCAAGAGACAAAGTTGTTCATTGTAGCATGGAGAAAGCACCCTTTAGATACCAGAATGCAAGGCCTGCCAAAGGCTGAGGGTGGAGCAGAAACTGAGAAATGCTCTCCTCTGGGACCTAAGCCCCATGTGTTAGGCCAGCACAATGGCAGTTCAACCTGGGAGGATATCCAATCATAAAATGAATGAACCACAACTCTTAGCTCACCATGTACAAAAAGTAACTCAAAATAGGTTACGCACTCACATAAAAGAGTTAAAACTTTAAAACTTCTAGAAGAAACATAAATAATTTTTAAAATTCAATAAGAAAAGAATCCAAAGAAGATATACAAATGGCAAATAAGCACATAAAAGATGCTCCTCGTCTTTAATTATTTGGAAAATGCAATTTTAAAACCAGCATGATACTACTATCCAACTACTAGAATTACTAATATAAAAACACTGGTCTTAATAAGTTTTGGTAAAGAATTAGAGAAAAACTGAAACTCATTTATTGCTAGAGGAAATGCAAATGATACAGTCACTTTGAAGAACAGTTTGGCTTTCTAAAAAATAAAGGTAAACATACATTTACTATATAAATCAGGTGTATATACTCAAGATAACTCAAAACATATGTCCACACAATAACCTGTATGTGACTCATTGTAGCAGTTTAAAATGTAAATGCCCCAAACTGTAAACAATCCAAATGTCCTTCAACAGGTGAATGGATAAGCAAATTGTGAGTTATCCATAAATGAAATAGTATTTAGAAATTAAAAAGAATAAACTAGTGATATATGCAACAAAATGGATGACTCTTAAAAGCACTATATAAATTTTAAAAGCTAGACTATATAACAATATTATATAACATTCTACAAACCAATATTATGGGAACAGAAAACAGATGGGCAGTCTCTAGTGACTGGTGATGAATGAAGGAGCTTGACTGAAAGGGGGCATGAAAAGAGCTTTTGGAGCGATGAGAATTCCATATCTTCATTTTGATGGCCGTTTTACAACTGTAAGGGGTACCCTGGTGGCTCAGACAGTAAAGACTCTGCCTGCAATGCAGGAGACCTGGGTTGGATCTCTGAGTCAGGAAGATACCCTGGAGAAGAGAATGGCAAACCACTCCAATATTCTTGCATGGATAATTCCATAGACAGAGGACCCTGGTGGGCTATAATCCATGGGGTCACCAAGAGCTGAACATGACAAAACCACTAATACCTTCACTTTACAACTGTAAACGTTTGTCAAACTTATAAAATGGACTTTTGAATGTAAATTATGGCTCAAAAGAAATAGAGAAAAATGAAAAGCTTCCATATTGAACCCTGTGTAGATGGCTGGATGGCATCACTGACTCGATGGATGTGAGTCTGAGTGAACTCCGGGAGTTGCTGATGGACAGGGAGGCCTGGCGTGCTGCGATTCATGGGGTCGCAAACAGTCAGACACGACTGAGAGACTGAACTGAACTGAACTGAGCCAGGGTTATTTAGCTCAGCTGGTAATGAATCTGCCTGCAACGCAGGAGACCCCATTTCGATTCCTGGTCGGGAAGGTCCCCGAGAGAAGGGATAAGCTACCCACTCCAGTATTCTTGGGCTTCTCTGGTAGCTCAGATGTAAAATAGTCTGCTTAAGATGCAGAAGATCTGGTTCAATCCCTGGGTTGAGAAGATCCCCTGGAGGACACAGGAATCTACTCCAGTATTCTTGTTTGGAGAATCCCCATGGACAGAGGAGCCTGATGGGCTATAGTCCATGGGGTCACAAAGAGTCAGACATGACTGAGCAACTAACCACAGTCAGGGTTACAAACCATTGCAATAGCCGAGCAAAAAATAGTGTTGCATTCATATGTAACAAGTTGCTGACTGTCCAGCTATACCTGATATTTCTTGGTCAAAACTTGTTCTCACTGGAGATGGACCAGATGCATCCTGACTCCCAAAAGTCTATTTAATTCACGGAAGCAGGTGTGACTTATCTTACATAACTTTTTCCCAAAAGAAAGAATGAAGGAAATTATCACTACAGGATGTGCAATTGCTTAGAAAACTATAGAAACTAAAGTTTCTATAAAAGAACTACAGAAATAAAAGTTAGAAAAACACAGAAGGCTGGTTTGTATAGTTCTCAGAAAAAAATCATAAACAAAGCTTAGAAGTAAACTTCCTTAGCTTTGTTTTTCTTATTATCCTGGGTAAAAATAAATTTCACCCAGCCACCCAACCTAATTTGGGTGGGTGGGTGTGTGTGTTTTAGCAAAACAATTTTTCTAATGTATGTGTCTTCAAGTTCTGTAAAACCCCAAGAATGGAAAGAAGTTGGCCCTAAAGAATAGGTATTTGATCTTGTTTTATTTTTATTTATTAAAATTTTTAATACATTTATAATCAGTTATGGAAGTGATAACTCAGAAAGATGCTGGGAAAGATTGAAGGCAGGAAAAGAAGGGTACAGCAGAGGGTAAGATGGTTGGATGGCATCACAGACTCAATTGTCATGAGTTTGAGCAAGCTCCGGGAGTTGGTAATGGACAAAGAAGCCTGGTGTGCTGCAGTCCATGGGGTCTCAAAGAACTGGATGCGACTGAGACTGAACTGAACTGATGGAAGTGATAAAGATAAGTGATGGCCTGCATCAATAAAAATATTTGACTCAAAAAAAGTGTTTAAAGAAGACTTGTAAGATAAGCTCTTACCTTTCTGTCATCAGCTGCTCCTAGCAGGCTTGAGACTGGAAGCTGGGAGACGGAGCTCTGAGTAGCCTTTATAATCTTTTCTAATGAGGAAGACCCTTCAGATCCTTAATTACAAAAGTACTTGCACGTTAATTAGCTGAGTTCCAATTAGAGTTGGTTCCAACAAACACATTTACCATGGGATGTGATGTGTCTAGAGGTGACTGCCAACAAGTGCTTTGGTGGCAGAATTTATTATGCATAGTTCGTATTGTGAACTCCTTTTCAGTATTACCTGATGGACAATAAATACCACTTGCCAAGAAATGCTGATTTAAGCTTATAGATGCCACACCACATCCCAGAATTAATTTCCAGTTCTCCTTTAACACACCTTCCAACTTCTTACATCTTTGCAGTGTTTTTTTTTTTTTTTTGACAATATTATATTTTTATTGTTGGCTTTAATATGAATTAAAACTCTAAACTCACTGAAGAGGCTCCTTCCAGATCTGAGAACCATGACTATATGAGATAAACTCTATTAAAATAAATATGCGCAATGACCAGGTATGTAAATCCACCCAAGTGTTAAGAGTAAATCTTTCTGGAAAAAAAAAAATCAACTTTCAAAAAGGCTTTAAAAAAACTCTGAATGTACATTGTGCATGAAATACACATTTTAAACCATTTTAGAAAAATGATCACCTGAAGGAAATTTATATACCTTTGATGTTTTATTCAGGTTATTTTATTTTTTGTGTTTGTTAAACCCAGTAAATATATACCTGATAATATTTTGTAATATAAATGCCTGTTTTATAACAAGATGTTTATTTGTGTTTCTTTTTCTTGGTGGGCTCTTAATTTAGTATAGAATGACTTGTAATAAGGAAAAGAAATTACTATATGAGAATTTATATTTAGAAGTCATTACTAATAAACATAGCCATTATTTATCAATGTCATGGGATGTTTTAAGATGATTTATAGGTCTCTGACAGCCTCATTTTTAACAAATAACATCTTAAGTGGAACATTTAGCTCATCCACAGTGGGACGTGAAAGTCACTCAGTGGTGTCCAACTCTTTACAACCCCATGGACTGTGGCCTGCCAGGCTCATCTGTCCATGGAATTCTCCAGGCCAGAATACTGGAGAGGGTAGCAATTCCCTTCTCCAGGGCATCTTCCCAACCTAGGGATCAAACCCAGGTCTCCCACATTGCAGGCAGATTCTTTACCAGCTGAGCCATCAGGGAAGCCCTGAAGTGGGTAGCCGTTCTCTTCTCCAGGCAATCTTTCAAACCCAGGGGTCAAACCCAGGTCTCCCGCATTGTAGCTGGATTCCTTACCATCTGAGCCACCAGGGAAGCCCAAGAATACCGGAGTGAGTAGCCTATCCCTTCTTCAGAGGATCTTCCCGATCCAGGAATTGAATTGGGGTCTCCTGCATTGCAGACAGATTCTTTACCAGCTGAGCTACCAGGGAAGCTTCAATGGAAAAGTACTTTGATTATGCTATATTTAATTCTCTGAAGTCAGTCACTGTGTAGTTATTGATAAAAGTTTCCATTTTTTTCTCTTTTGATATTTGTTATAGCTTTGTTTATAATGTACAACATTAAAACAGATTAAGTGCTGACAGAGAGTACTTTAAAAGATTTGGTACATACACAAAATAGAATATACAAAGGTAGTGTATAAATCTATAACTAAAGATATGGCTATATGTTCATGATACATTGCATAGTGAAACAATCAAAGTTATAAAGTAATATGTATAATAAAATACTATTTGGGGAGGAAAAATGTGTTTTTTGCACATGGAGGGATTCAGAGGAAGAATATTTAAAAGAAACAAACACCAAGTTAACAGTGGCCAGCATCTGGTTGTATTTTAGGCAATAGTTTCCTCTTTTATTTAAATTTTCTCATTTTTATGATGCATGTGAAATACTTATATAATCAAACAAATATCTAAAACTCATTAAACCTTCAATTCAGACTCTTGATCAAAAGAAAATAATTGGAAACTAACATCCATTTGCCGGTTACTCCAGGTGTTTCTTGACTTCCTACTTTTGCATTCCAGTCCCCTATAATGAAAAGGACATCCTTTTAGGGTGTTAGTTCTAAAAGGTCTTATAGGTCTTCATAGAACCATTCAACTTCAGCTTCTTCAGCGTTAGTAGTTGGGGCATAGACTTGGATTACCGTGATATTGAGTGGTTTGCCTTGGAAATGAACAGAGATCATTCTGTCATTTTTGAGATTGCATCCAAGTACTGCATTTCAGACTCTTTTGTTGACCATGATGGCTACTCCATTTCTTCTAAGGGATTCCTGCCCACAGTAGTAGATATAATGGTCATCTGAGTTAAATTCACCCATTGCAGTCCATTTTAGTTTGCTGATTCCTACAATGTCAACATTCACTTGCCATCTCCTGTTTGACCACTTCCAATTTGCCTTCATTCATGGACCTGACATTCCAGGTTCCTATGCAATATTGCTCTTTATAGCATCAGACCTTGCTTCTGTCACCAGTCACATCAACAACTGGGTATTGTATTCCATCCCCATGGAAAAGAAATGCAAAAAACCAAAATAGCTGTTGGAGGAGGCCTTACAAATAGCTGTGAAAAGAAGAGAAGTGAAAAGCAAAGGAGAAAAAGAAATATATAAGCATCTGAATGTAGAGTTCCAAAGAATAGCAAGAAGAAATAAGAAAGCCTTCCTCAGTGATCAATGCAAAGAAATAGAGGAAAACAACAGAATGGTAAACACTAGAGATCTCTTCAAGAAAATTAGAGACACCAAGGGAATATTTCATGCAAAGATGGGCTCGATAAAGGACAGAAATGGTATGGACCTAACAGAAGCAGAAGATATTAAGAAGAGGTGGCAAGAATACACAGAAGAACTGTACAAAAAAGATCTTCACAACCAAGATAATCACGATGGTGTGATCACTCATCTAGAGCCAGACATCCTGGAATGTGAAGTCAAGTGGGCCTTAGAAAGCATCACTATGAACAAAGCTAGTGGAGGTGATGGAATTCCAGTTGAGCTGTTTCAAATCCTGAAAGATGATGCTGTGAAAGTGCTTCACTCAATATGCCAGCAAATTTGGAAAACTCAGCAGTGGCCACAGGACTGGAAAATGTCAGTTTTCATTCCAATCCCAAAGAAAGGAAATGCCAAAGAATGCTCTAATGACTGCATAATTGCAGTCATCTCACATGCTAGTAAAGTAATGCTCAAAATTCTCCAAGCCAGGCTTCAGCAATACGTGAACCGTGAACTTCCAGATGCTCAAGCTGGTTTTAGAAAAGGCAGAGGAACCAGAGATCAAATTGCCAACATCCGCTGGATCATAGAAAAAACAAGAGAGTTCCAGAAAAACATCTATTTCTGCTGGATTGACTATGCCAAAGCCTTTGACTGTGTGGATCACAATAAACTGTGGAAAATTCTGAAAGAGATGGGAATACCAGACCACCTGATCTGTCTGTTGAGAAACTTGTATGCAGGTCAGGAAGAAACAGTTAGAACTGGACATGGAACAACAGACCAATTCCAAATAGGTAAAGGTGTACGTCAAGGCTGTATATTGTCACCCTGCTTATTTAACTTCTATGCAGAGTACATCATGAGAAACGCTGGGCTAGAAGAAGCACAAGTTGGAATCAAGATTGCTGGGAGAAGTATCAATAACCTCAGAAATGCAGATAACACCACCCTTATGGCAGAAAGTGAAGAACTAAAGAGCCTCTTGATGAAAGTGAAAGAGGAGAGTGAAAAGGTTGGCTTAAATCTCAACATTCAGAAAACAAAGATCATGGCATCCGGTCCCATCCCTTCATGGGAAATAGATGGGGAAACAGCGGAAACAGTGTCAGACTTTATTTTCTGGGGCTCCAACATCACTGCAGATGGTGACTGCAGCCATGAAATTAAAAGACACTTACTCCTTGGAAGGAAAGTTATGACCAACCTCGGCAGCATATTAAAAAGCGGAGACATTACTTTGCCAACAAAGGTCCGTCTAATCAAGGTTATGGTTTTTCCAGTGGTCATGTATGGATGTGAGAGTTGGGCTGTGAAGAAAGCTGAGCACCGAAGAATTGATGCTTTTGAAGTGTGGTGTTGGAGAAGACTCTTGAGAGTCTCTTGGACAGCAAGGAAATCCAACCAATCCATTCTGGAGGAGATCAGCCATGGGATTTCTTTGGAGGGAATGATGCTGAAGCTGAAACTCCAGTACTTTGGCCACCTCATGCGAAGAGTTGACTCATTGGAAAAGAGTCTGATGCTGGGAGGGACTGGGGGCAGGAGGAGAAGGGGACGACCAAGGATGATATGGCTGGATGGCATCACAGACTCGATGGATGTGAGTCTGAGTGAACTCCGGGAGATGGTGATGGACAAGGAGGCCTGGCGTGCTGCAATTCTTGGGGTCGCAAACAGTCGGACATGACTTAGTGACTGAACTGAACTGAACTGAACATCCATTTAAAATAAATACAGAAAGCCATATTTTAAATCTGTAGGTGCTAAACATATGCTGAATCATTTATCAGGATAAGACTATTCTGCATAACTAATGGCAAATTCAAGAATGAGGCACAGCAAATACGCTGATTGGAATAGCATATTTAGGTAAATTAGCATAAAAGGTAAATTAACTCTTATATCTGCATAAGCAGTCCATGACCTTTGGGTAGTTTCATAGAAAGACTCACAGACTATTACCTGTGAGTTGAATCTTTTCTCCTAATGACCCAGAAAGCTATCTGTTGATCAAAAATAAGGTACAACTCCTACTGTGAAATACAAACCTGAAGCATGTAATAGCAGTAATCATAAGAGCACTTTTTCAGTGTTTCACTCTGTCCCAGGCAATGTCCTAGATGAAAAGGCCATTTAACCCTCAAAACACTATGACATAGTACTACTATTACCCTAGTTTTTAGATTAAGACACTGAGAAGCAATTTATCCAAATATAGCTCACCTGTGGTACAGAGGATTTAAATTTAGGCAGCCAGAACCTGTTTGTCAACCACTGTGACATACTACTTATCAGGAAAAAATGAATAGGATATTAACAGATAAATATCCAGATGTATATATAACTTGGATTTCTATTAGGAACTATTTTGGTGACCTGTGTATAATTGCAGACTACTGTCAGGCAACCTCATGTGTTGGTTCTTGGAAGCTTCTGTGCTGGATCTCATAAGTTTTCTCTCTGCCCAATTACTTACCCAAGGCTCTCATGGGGCTTGCATGTCCCAAGGCTGGATAATCTCCAAGGTCTCCATTTTGCTTACACTGTCCATGGATTCCTTTCACTTTTTGGATATACTCAGCATATGTGGCTTTATGGAATAGTCTTGACAAGCAGAATAAGGAGAAGAGAGAAGAAAACAGTTCCACCACATCTCTTCTGGAGAAGGTGTCATGAATGCTCTCAGTTCATTGACCATCTTCCATATTTTCTGGTCTTTGCACTGAACCTAGGAGATGAGGAGCATAAGTTCCCTCTATGGTCCCATATGTAAAGGAAATTCTTGAACCTGGCCAACACTTTCCCTGGAGAAAGGCTAATTAATCCTACCATATTTTTTGCTATTTAATAGGTTTCATATATTAGAGCTCAAGACCAAGTCTGATTTATTTAAAATTGTTAGCCTGGTGAAGTCTGGTCCTCGTGAAATCCAAGCAGCAATACTGATTCAAATAACTGAGATACTTAAAAGATTAAACAATAGCACAACTTATATGTATTCTTTTCTCTTTAATTATCTCAACCATTTTATAGTATTTGGGGGAAATATGCATTTAATAATATGAAGAAATTGAAATTAACTTTTGGTATTACCTTTTCATCATTTAATTAATGGTTTGTAATGTCTTAGAACCAAATGTTTATAGTCCATGGGTATTCTTCAGGCAGGAATGATGGAGTGGGCTGTCATGCCCTCCTCCAGGGGATCTTCCCAACCGAAAGATCAAACCCAGGTCTCCCACACTGCAGATTCTTTACCATCTGAGCTACCAGGGAAGCCCTAAGCACACAATGTCTTAGCACCAAATGTCTGTAGTATCATTCAGCTAATGGTTCTGATACATGTTCTGTGAACATTCTGGAGACAACAGTTGGAAGGACAAACACGTAAGTTTCCACTCCTGTGCTGCTGCTTAGTCGCTCGGTTGTGTCCAATCTTTGTGACCAACTCTTTGTGACCCCACTGACTGTAGCCCACCAGGCTCCTCTGTCTATGGGGATTCTCCAGGCAAGAATACTGGAGTGGGTTGCCATGCCCTCCTCCAGGGGATCTTCCCAACACAGGGATTGAACCCAGGTCTCCTTCATTGCAGGTGGATTCTCTACTGTCTGAGCCACTAGGGAAAGCCCATTCTTATCCATCAAATTCTCTGCCAATATGTGAGTAGATTCTGTAGCTGGTACAAAGAGAACAAAGAGTTGGGGAAATGTAGCAGCTCAACCAAAGTCTTCCTGTTTCTATTTAATTCTGAACTTGCTATTTTATTATGACCATGCTCAGTCACTGATTTCAAACCTGGGTAGAGGTCTCAGAGTCAGAATTATTCTTATTTAGTCACTCAGTTGTGTCTGACTCTTCTGCGATCCCATGGGGCTGCAGCCTGCAAGGCGCCTCTGTCCATGGGATTTCCCAGGCAAAAAGAGTAAAGTGAGTTGCCATTTCCTTCTCCAGGGGATGTTTCTGACCCAGGGACCAAACTACATCTCCTGCAATGGCAGGTAGATTCTTTACCACTGAGCCATCAGGGAAGCCCAAGAGTTAGAATTACTAGTTCCCTATATATACCAAAAAAAAAAGCACAACCTAAAAGCTGAGAAATATGTTTTATTCAGGGAATTACATCTGCTGGATCATTGAAAAAACAAGAGAGTTCCAGAAAAATATCTATTCTGCTGTATTGACTATGCCAAAGCCTTTGACTGTGTGGATCACAAGAAACTGTGGAAAATTCTGAAAGAGATGGGAATACCAGAGCACCTGACCTGCCTCTTGAGAAACCTACATGCAGGTCAGGAAGCAACAGTTAGAACTGGACGTGGAACAACAGACTGGTTTCAAATAGGAAAAGGAGTATGTCAAGGCTGTATATTGTCACCCTGCTTATTTAACTTCTATGCAGAGTACATCATGAGAAACACTGGGCTGGAAGAAGCACAAGCTGGAATCAAGATTGCCGGGAGAAATATCAATAACCTCAGATATGCAGATCACACCACCCTTATGGCAGAAAGTGAAGAGGAGCTAAAAAGCCTCTTGATGAAAGTGAAAGTGGAGAGTGAAAAAGTTGGCTTAAAGCTCAACATTCAGAAAACGAAGATCATGGCATCCGGTCCCATCACCTCATGGCAAATAGATGGGGAAACAGTGGAAACAGTGTCAGGCTTTATTTGGGGGGGCTCCAAAATCACTGGAGATGGTGATTGCAGCTATGAAACTAAAAGACGCTTACTCCTTGGAAGGAAAGTTATGACCAACCTAGATAGCATATTCAAAAGCAGAGACATTACTTTGCCAACAAAGGTCCGTCTAGTCAAGGCTATGGTTTTTCCAGTGGTCATGTATGGAAGTGAGAGTTGGACTCTGAAGAAACCTGAGCGCTGAAGAATTGATGCTTTTGAACTATGGTGTTGGAGAAGACTCTTGAGAGTCCCTTGGACTGCAAGGAGATCCAACCAGTCCATTCTAAAGGAGATCAGCCCTGGGATTTCTCTGGAAGAAATGATGCTGAGGCTGAAGCTCCAGTACTTTGGCCACCTCATGTGAAGAGTTGACTCATTGGAAAAGACTCTGATGCTGGGAGGGAGAAGGGGACAACAGAGGATGAGATGGCTGGATGGAATCACCAACTCGATGGACGTGAGTTTGAGTAAAGTTGGTGATGGACAGGGAGGCCTGGCATGCTGCAATTTATGGGGTTGCAAAGGGTCAGACACAACTGAGCGACTCAACTGAATTGATAAAGCAGGAAGGCAGCCTCTTAAGATAGTTCTGAGCAACTGTTCTAAAGTGGTAAGGGAGGAGCCAAGATATAAAGGAGTTTTTGCTGGGGGAAAAAGAAAGTTTGACCATCAGAAGATTAGTGCTAGTCACAAAAACCAGACATTTCAAGTTAATGATTTTAGAGTTTTTCTATGTATGAGAAGATGCAAGTGTCTAGGCTCACTGAAATTACTCCTCTACCCTGTAGTCCCCTCAGGGTACATCTCTGGCAGCGGCAGCAGAGTTTGATGGTTTGGTGGCAGGCAGCATTCTTTGCTTACTGAAATGATAGTCAACTTTTTTTGTTCACACAGATAAAATGCAAAATCTCTGAAGCAAGAGTTACAGCACATTGTGGTGTTGTCTGTGTCTCAGCTCTCCCCTATGCCTTCAATTTTACTCCTTTCTCAAGGTCAGTATTCAACAAAATACTTAGCTTCAAAGATATCACAAGAAATCTTTACGCCAATACCTAAGTGACTTGAGCTTTTTCTCTTTTTTAATGCATAAAAGCATTTGAAGTCTGCATTCTTTGATAGCCTCGCCCCTAGACGATTGAGCAAATTTGTTGATAAAGCAGAATACTTACATTTGAATATCTTATGGAATAAATATAGGACAGATCAACTTTTTTAAAAGAAATTATGCTTTTTTAAAGAATGTTTGAGATTTTCTCAATGACAAACACTCTTTGATCTTTGGGGTGGTAGAAATAGTCATTAAAAAGTGAAAGTAGGTTAATTCACACTGCAATAGTTCTCAGTTGACTGACTCACTCTTATTCAGTATGGGTAATGATTACAATTATATAATAATCCAAAATTTCCACCTCCAAGCTGTGCATTTGTCCTGAGGCTGTTGCTGAACAACAAAATTGCCTCAGGTGACTGTGCCCTGTGCATGGAATTATTTTCAACAGCCTGAAGCATACCAGAATGTTTTATGTGACAAGTTCAAGAAATGTTTCTTATCAGACGTCACAAGAGTCACTGTTTACCTTTGTTGCCAATCTGATCTGTCTGGTGTGAATTTTTGTTAAAAAAAGAAAAGAAAAGAAACCTTTCATTATACATGCTCTGCTTCTTCCAGATACAGTGTCAAACTAACACACAAATAAAGTTTCTTTTTAAAGCATGAACACCTTAATTTCCACGACCTCCATCCAATTGAGTCTTAGACTTTTACTAGCTTCTCCAGGATTGTTATGCACTTTTGAAGAAATACAGAGCCAAACCTTGTCAAAGGATATGAACTAAACAATTACAATGACAGGTAACTAAAAATGACATTTTGTTAACTCCTGAAAAATACTGGTGTGATGCTTGACAATATTCAGAAATATAGCAGCAGTTTGGAAGAATCATTTAAATATTGACCGTGCTCTGAAACTATAGAATGCCTTTCTTCAGAAATCTCAGAGTATATCCAAGTTTAAACCTGTCCAAACTAGAATAACAATGGGGCTAACAACTGGGAATTAACAGAAGCCCAGGGGCATGTGTGCTGCTTTCTTCATTTGCGGGCAGGTGATTGACCTCAGGGACTATCAACCACCCAGAGTACAGAAAGCACTAGGCAGCATCTTCTGAAAGAAACAATTTGTTAAGCTCCCTGTTATGACTGGTGTCAACTAAACTATGTTAATCTTATCAATTCATCATGCATTTATTCAAATATATACTGAGAAAATATCTATGAGGGAGGAATCTGGTTGACTTGGTAGTTTTCATTGTCAAAGTTTTCCATAGTGAGTTGGCATGTCAGCTCATGATAGCTAACAGGATACTGCCATAAGTTTTACTAGCAGAAATAAAAGTAGGAAACAAAAAATAAAGAAAGGAAAAGGAAACATGCAAAAATAAAATGGAGACAAGTTAGAATGGAAATTGGTACTAAATACCAATGGAAATTGGTATTAAATTTGTGATGACACATTTAGAAATGTAAAAAACCAATTTACCTGGTTTCCTCAATGATTTTCTCATTCAAACTCTGATTTTTTTCTTTCCCTGTTTCTCTCTCTGTTCAATCTTTTTCATTGAATGAAGTCCATGTAGATTTTAAACATTATGTGCAAGCAAAAGTCACAGCAGGCTCCAAGGAGAGGGCATGAAGCATAGCGGTTATCTGACGTTTGTGGGGAAAGGTGGGGAAAGGACTAAAATCAAGGATATAACAACAGATACTTTATCTGATGAGCAAGGAAACCTTTTAGTAGCAACAATTCAGGTAGGAAAATGGTGGGATATTTCATTAGGTAAATATGAGACAACTTTTAGAGCATTTGTTTCCTATATGGCGACTTAAACCTTCTCTACTATATTAGTTTTCCACTGTTATAACAAATGACTACAAATGTTGTGGCCTAAAGCAACATCCATTTACTGTCTGACAGTTCTGTAGGTCAGAAGTCCACATATACTGTGGCTCAATGAGGTCATCTGCTTAGAGCCTCAAAGCCCAAAATCAAGATGTGCACAAGACCGTGTTCTTTTCTGGAGACTCTGGGGATAAATCCAGGCTATTTTACATTGTTGGCGGAATACAGTTCCATGCTAAGCAACTGAATTCCTGACCCTTGCTGCTGTCTGCAGCCTGTCTTTGCTCCTAGAGTATGCCCACATTTCTTCTCATGCCTTCCACTGACATCCTCTAAACACTAGCTGGAGGGCTTCTCAGGTGGCTCAGTGGTAAAGAATCCACCTGCCAATGCAGGAGATGCAGGTTGAATCCCTAGGTTGGGAAGATTTCCTGGAGAAGGAAATGGCAACCCACTCCAGTATTCTTGCCTGGGAAATCCCATGGACAGAGGAGTCTGGAGGGCTACAGTCCATGGAATGGACTTAGCAACTAAACAGCAATACTGGCAGGGTGAGTCCTTCCCACACTTCAGATTTTTTGACTCTTGACAGATTCCTCTGAGTCCAGCCAGAGAACTTTACTTTTAAGAGCTCATGTGATTAGAATGGGTTGACACAGATAATTTAGGATAATCTAACCGTTTTAAAACTCAAAACCTTCCCTGAGCTTCCCTTATGGCTCAGACGGTAAAGCATCTGCCTGCAATGCGGGAGACCCGGGTTCGATCCCTGGGTCGGGAAGTTCCCTTGGAGAAGGAAATGGCAACCCACTCCAGTATTCTTGCCTGGAAAATCTCATGGACAGAGGAGCCTGGTAGGCTACAGTCCATGAGGTCACAAAGAGTTGGACACAACTGAGCGACTTCACCTGTTTTAAAACGCAAAACCTTACTTACATATGTAAATTCCCTTTGCCATGCAATGTGACACATTCGCAGGTCTCAGGGATTTGGCCAAGGCCATCTTTGGAACCCAACTATCCAGCCTACCAGTTGCACCCTTGCAGATTCCCTTGGTTGCCTCCTTCTTTCTCTCTTTGTCAGTGTCCTTCCTATTCAGGCTGCCTTTCCCTCTTAGGACTAAAGTGAAACACCACTGCACGGCCATTGATGTCAGGCTTCCTGTGTGACTACTGAGGGCCCATATGATGTAATTTGAAATGTGATGAAGTGTATTCCTCATAGGCAACATCTTTCAGGGAAGTACACACTGATCTACCCGCTAAGCGATTCCCTCAGTTTCTACCAGCCTCTTGGGAAGTGACAGCAGAGGGTAAAAGACAAAGTCACATTGCTTCATGTCTTTAACTGCTTCATATCCTTTTTTATTACATCCTTGCCACTCTGGGTTTCTACCTCCCAAATAAATCATTAGCTCTATAGTCTTTGCCTAAGGCTCTACTTCCCAGAGGACATTGAAGAGACTCTTTTAAAAAAACTGTTCCCTGTAGAGAAGTGAACTCTAGTAAGGCAACATTTGACCAACTGGCCAAAATTGACTGGAGGGACCTTGATAGAATACCTTGCTCCCAGAGATATAAAATTGAATTGATAAATACTAATCTCAGTCTCTGTTTACAGACAAAATTGAGGTGCTGCAGGTCATCATATGCACTATAAAACAGAGAAGGTCAGCCTGCTAAGAGTGAAAAATAAATAAAATAGAGAGGCAGAGATCAGAGACCAGATCTCAGAGAAATGGACTGACTCACAAACAAATAGAATGCTCACCTTTGTTCCTCATCAATTTTCAGTTTCTCTTTTCAAGCCCTTAGGATGAGATGCACTTGTATCCTCACAATGATTTCCTCCTCTTAGATGGGAATAGTCTGAAATGTGGTTTTGCTATCTGTAACCAAAGAGCATTCCAGTTATGGTTACTATGTACTAGACCATCCCAAACCTTCATGGTATGAAACAGCCATCTTATGATGCTCATAGATGCTGCAGGCCAGGCATTTGGACAGGGCACAGTGAGGACTGCTTACCTCTGCTTCACAATGCCTGTGACCCAGCTTGGAGAACTTGAAAGCTAGAAGTGATTCAACAGATGGAGGCAGGAATCATCTGCCAGTGTCACCCCCATGTGTCTGAAGATGCCTGATGTTGGCTTATGGCTGCAGACAGGCTGTTACCTGGAATGTGTAAACATAGGCTTTCCAAGGGTTCTCTCCCTGTAGGCTAGTTGGGCTTCCTCACATCATGGCTAGAAGGTTACAAAAGAACAAGGAACTGCACTGCATTTTTATAATCTAACCTCAAGAGTCACATAATGTCAATTCTGCTATATCCTAATGGCCAAACTAGTTACAGAGGTCAGCCCAGTTTTCAGGGGAGGGGATACAGACCCCACCATTTCATAGAAGGAATGCCAAAGTCAAATTTAATAGTTACATGTGCTGTGTGAAGTCTTGTTATAGGCATATTAAAAAATATAGTCTTACACAGGAAATGATCCTACAACAGTACATAGGTTGGAGTCAGAGTCTAGAGGTATTGGTGCCAAGGGAGAGAGGTTTGGAGTCCATCTGGCAGTCAATGAAAGTGGTGATTTTTTTTAAGGAGGAAGTAAGATAGGTATGAAAAGAAGGTGAAGATAGAAAGGATAAGAATTGCAGTCTCCTGAGGCTGTTCCATTTAATATAGCCAGAATTTTTACTATGTTTTGAAGGCAAGCCAGATAGTCACTATCATTACCTATATCAAAACCATTGGTCACTGGTTATCTATTTTACATATAGTAATTTATATGTTTCTATGATACTCTCTCAATCCATCCCATTCTCTCCTTCTCTCACTGTGGATTCTATGGCTCCATCTCCAATTTAAAAAAAAAAAAGACTTCAAAAAAAAAATATATATATACAACTTTCATTTGTCAGTGAAACCTCAATAAAGCTGGAAAAAGGCAAAAAAAAAAATTCATAGTGCTTTTGTGTTACTCTGCCAGTATTGCTTCATTTGATCCTGTATTTCACAATAGGAGTGTACAGAGTACCAGGTACCAGCAGGTACCAGGGCTTATGAAATCAATTCAAATTGTGTTGTTTTATCCTATTGAGAGGATGATTTTCATTGCTTATCATAGCACTGACTGCACACAAAGTGAGGGCTACTTCCTCCCCCCATTTAAGCTTCACATTAAAGGGTTTCCACTCAGGAAATTTTGACCGAAGGGGAAAATTCTGAATATATGACATTCTTTCTCTTTCACACACACACACACTCTAACTGTAATTTCAGGTTTAGAATGAAAGCCTAAAAGTCAGTAAGGAAAGGCAGTAACATAAATCTTTAGTAAATTCTTAATCAAAGAAAATAGTACAAAATCCTTCACCAACAGCATTACCTTTTCTCTTTTTGTCATAAAGGTATTTTTTTATACTACAGAAATATGCACCCTAACATCACCAACCTATAGCACTGAATCTAAATACTTTTAAAAGGATCTTTAAAAGTAAAATGAATTAAAGACACTATGTAGACTTTTTTCAGATCCAAAAATTTTCTACTACATTTATTTCATCAATTTTGAAAACTGTTGACCCAGCTCTTTCAATTTACTAGACATTTCTCTGCTTATTTAAATTTCTGAATTGTATTTATCTATTTTTTGCTTAATAGGAGGGTACAGAGATAAATTCAGCCTTTTTTTTTTTTTTCAAGTGGCTTCCTTAATATATCACAAGCAATGATTCTGGAATAAAACAAAGGTTTAATGTACCTCTGATTGTCCTATTCAATACTTATATGAAAAGAGACCTATTGTTTCACGAAAAGTTATTGGTTAAATGAGCTACATGGAAGCAATATTTCATCTCTTAAAATAACTCTCAGTTTTTAAAAGGGTTCCAGTTTTTACATTTATAGTGTGCTCCATGCTGAGGCAATCTGCCATTTCCATAGGACCTATTTGCACTGTCTCGGCTTCCTAAGCCAAGACAGTGCACACAGGCACTCAGGAGAATAGTATGCCCTATTTGTTTCACATGTTAAATATTGTCTTTTGTTCTGGGTATTTTTTTTTTAAACTAATGTCTGAGACAGTAATTTCATGAAGGCATTAAATAAGAATTTATTGAATGTTTTTGTTTTCATTCAGCAAAATTTAACTAAGCTTACTGAAATCTATTGGGTTGGCCAAAAAGTTTGGATTTTTTAGTAACATCTTACAGAAAAACCCAAACAAACATTTTAGCCAAATCAATGATCAGATTGGCTATTTATACCATACATGCTCCCTCTGTTATTAAATTTTTTGAAGGCTTGGCTAAAAAATCCCAAGTGTACGTGAGGTTAGTATATGTATGATCTTTACTAGTCACAGTAGAAGACATATTTTTAATCCTTTATGTTAGCAAGAGTCAGAAAATTTAATTCATCTTGAGCGGACTGTGACGTCTAATTTCATTAAATCACAAAGTAGGAAACTAAATTGTGAACAAGAATATCGGTATCTTCTACTTTTATTAATATTGTTAAGAATCTATTTGACATGTAATATAGGAACTCACTTGCCAATGCAGGAGAGTAAGAGGGAGGAGATGTGGGTTTGACCCCTGGGTCGGGAAGATCACCTGGAGGAGAGCAGGGCAACCGACTCCAGTATTCTTGCCTGGAGAATCCCAAGGGCAGAGGAGTCTGGTGGGCCACAGTCCTCAGAGTCACATGGTATGGACGTGGCTGAAGTGACTTAGCGTGCATACACACGTATGGCCCCAGATTCTGTGGCCTTGCTTGAGTTTTTCATTTGTAATTCCTTACAAGTGCTAAATTTTGAGAATTTGCAATGAGAAAAAAACATAAATGAGCCATTATTTGCAGCACAAAAGCAGCATGACCTATGGGGAAAGTGTAGCTGGGCTCATCTAACTATTCTCCTTCCTTTCTGGGAAATCTGAAGCAAACTACATATTCTTGCTGAACCCTACTTTTCACAGCTAAAACGAGTATATAACAGGCCAGTCAAGATGGCTGTTCTCTCTCTGCACATCCCCTGCTGGCCCAGCACCTGCTTTGCCTACACCTGACTCACAAGACTTCCATATTTGACCTAGGCCCTAGCTTTTGACTGTTCTGACCTTTAGATCAGAACCTGTTGGCTTATCAAAGGGACAATGAGGGATGTGCCTTTCTGCTGGTTTTCCTGGTAACCAATCAGCCAACTTGATGTAATCCCCCAATAACTAGTAACCTCTCCCTGTCCCTGAGAATGAAGACTGCAGCCCTGTCCTGCCCCACCATCAACTGTACACAATGGGGTGTCATTCTAGGACCTCGCTTCAGACATGCAAGCTCCCCAACTCATTAAATCACTGATTCTCCATGTCTGATTCGGGGCTCCTTCACTGGTCTTGAAGCTGGGCAAGCACAGGGCTTGCAGGCCTGCAGGGTGCAGTCCAACACCTCCATAGCCCTTTGAAAAGTGTGAATTAACTAAGACCCTTTCGCTACCTGTAAGGTTCCTAGCATAGGGCTTGAATGCTAATAAGTATTCAATAAATGATACCTGAGTTTGTGGGATTATGATTATGTTTACTAGGAAGAGATTTTATTCTTTCATGGCAGAAACCTTACAGATACCTACTTTTTAGGTGATGGGAGAGTCCCTTTATGGAGCTTACATTCCAAAGAGTGAGATAGAAAATGAATAGATAAATAACAAAATGGCTTTTTCTGTCTTAGAAACGATCTCTGAGGCAGCAGTTAAACACCAGAGTCTGTTCTCTGCTGCTGCTGCCTTCCTGACCTCAGCCACAGAACCACAGTTCTCCTCAACCCCAGGCCATGAGCTTACCCAGTTTTTCAATTTGCAACAAGACATCTTGTATAAGCTGTGGAAATTAGTCACTCAGGCACTAGATTGGGGGCAAAAACAGCAGAGACTTCTAAGGGCTCATGTATCAAGCACGCCAAAGGATGAGCCACAGACAAGAGACAAACTAGAAGCAGAAAGGCCATGTTGACTAGCTTGCCTGAAATGTGAGACAGAGGTTTATGGAAGAACAGATGGGAATAGAGACTGGCAGCTCCTCGTGTCCTCAGATGTGTCTCTGTTCCTCTGGGTGTTTGCACCACTTCTTACAAACTGATTAACTAGAGGATGCAGATGTGGGAGAAATGGGAGCCTCTATTTTCTGTTCCAATGACCTCAAAAAATTGAAAACATAATGATTCAATTATCATTTGATTTCTGAGATCAAAAATGTTCACTCATAATTTTCAAACTTGTATATTTTGCTGTGATACCTAGTGGGTACAAATAAATGACAAGGTTTAGCCCTGATTAAGAGTCCACACAGGAGACAACTTGATTTTCCTCCCATTGCCACCTTCAGAACTCTGTGTGCTCCCCCTTCTCCATACCTCAAAGACACCACCTCTGTGAAACACTCATTCAGGTATTAAATTGCCCAGTCTGTTTAAATTTCATTCAGAGCAGACTATGTCTATACATTCATTTTCCATCTGCTTTCTTTTTTTTTTAATTTTTATTTTTACTTTATTTTACTTTACAATACCATATTGGTTTTGCCATACATTGACATGAATCCACCACGTGTGTACATGCATTCCCAAACATGAACCCTCCTCCCACCTCCCTCCCCATAACATCTCTCTGGGTCATCCCCGTGCACCAGCCCCAAGCATCCTGTATCCTACATCAGATATAGATGGGCGCTTCGTTTCTTACGTGATAGTATACATGTTTCAATGCCATTCTCCCAAATCATCCCACCCTCTCCCTCTCCCTCAGAGTCCAAAAGTCTGCTCTACACATCTGTGTCTCTTTTGCTGTCTCGCATACAGGGTTATCATTACCATCTTTCTAAATTCCATATATATGTGTTAGTATACTGTATTGGTGTTTTTCTTTCTGGCTTACTTCACTCTGTATAATCGGCTCCAGTTTCATCCATCTCATTAGAACTGATTCAAATGTATTCTTTTTAATGGCTGAGTAATATTCCATTGTGTATATGTACCACAGCTTTCTTATCCATTCATCTGCTGATGGACATCTAGGTTGTTTCCATGTCCTGGCTATTATAAACAGTGCTGCGATGAACATACATAGAATGAAAGAAATGTCACAGACATTCGTACTGCAATAATTGGAGTAACTGGGCTCTTTAGCATCCCTAACACAGACAGTACACTCCCTGGCTGACCTGCTCAAATCCTTCCTCCCATTGGGTCTATCCTTACAGCTAAGGACCTGCAGGCAGGATCCTCTCTGTGGCTCAAATGCCCATAGCATCTTTGTCACATCTAATGTGGATCTACAGTTTACTACTTGGCCCTCTGTCTGCACACATGTCTATTTCATCCAGCTACCCCTTCCCTAGCTAAACAGAGACACGGACTTAAGTCACGCTCCTAAATTCCTGGAGATACTGTCAGGTTCTTCTGAGAGAACCCTCACCAAGTTCTATCCCAGTGTCTTTGCAGAGACTGGCCTGAGTGCTAAAGCTTTACTCCTTTCCAGCTATCAGGTAGAAGGCAGATTCAACTTTTTACTAGCACCACATTTCTACACTGCATCCTCTTAGAATTCCCTGATTTTGACTTGAATGGGAGTGGGGATCAGCCAGATCTCTTCCGTTCCCTATCCCTGCAAGCAGAAAAGTCAAAACTCTCTCTTCCCCTAAAGATACCTTTCAAGGGATCCGCCTCTTGGGATTCTAGACATGGTACCAGTCACTGGACCAGTTCTTCTCGTGTTAATAAGTCCTGGATGTGTATATCTAACAGCCGGCTCCTTTGAGAATATGGGTAAATTACCACCTATTGTCCTAAGTTTGAGGCTTAGCTGAAATTTCAAGATAGCAAGAGGATTCCATTCCATATTCTATTATATATTTGTTGCGGTTGTTTAGTCGCTAAGTCGTATCTGACTCTATGCGACTGCATGGACTGTAGTCCACCAGGCTCCTCTGTCCATAGTATTTCCCAAGCAAGAGTACTGGAGTGGCTTGCCATTTCCTTCTCCAGAGGATCTTCCTGACCCAGGGATGAATCCCACGCTTTCTGCATTGCCAGGCAGATTCTTTACCACTGAGCAACCAGGGAAGACCCTATTGTATATTACCCAATTTATTTGCACTATGATCTACATTCAGATACCAATCAAGATTTCTAACTTTCGAACTCTAACATAGGAGCCCACAAGACTTATCAGATACTATCTCATTTTTAAAAAGGAATTTTTCTGAATAAAAGCCCGCTTGCAGATCATCTTGGCAATGGGTTCCCATTTTCTTCTGTTAATTCTTTATTTTGTAATATAAGATTTTACCAGAGACAGAAGCAGAGGGTCATAGGGGAAAAGTAGGAAAAGTCAAAGAAGAGAATGTTAATGAGTGAATCAGAATTTTTACATGATCATTCTAACCTCTTATTCTCAATTCTTCATGCCACTTGTTCCCCTAAAGAAAATAAAATAGCAGCTGATGTATGATGTTGCCCACTTTTCGTGACATGGCCTGTATTTTTCGGTGGATGTGTGCTTCAGGAGTATTTTGAGAAGAACATATGTGCATTTATTCTGATAACAGCAGACATAATCTTCTCAGATGCTCTCTCATTCTATTCTGAGTATGGCAGGTTGTTCCCAGCTGAGCCTCAACTCCCTTGAAAATGCCTGGCTGACTGCTGACTGGGATGATGGCCTTCAGGCACTGTATTTGCAAAAGTTGATAAGTCAGGGGATGAGAGAAACTTCTAAGATTTTGCCAGGTACCTGGAGATTTTCAAAATACCTAAACTGAAGGATTAAAAAGCATCAATGTCTCAGCGGCTAGGTTAGATCCTCATCAGAGAGGTTTGGATTTCTTGGAGGATTTTCCTAACCACTTTGCAATTTCCTTCAATCCGCTAACCTTGAATCAGACAATGTGTCTGCATTTAATGGTCCTTTAACACACATATGCTCTACATTTGAGCTGGAAAGGCTATAAATATTTTTTCCTTGTCTTGAGCCAAATATCTTGCCTACTGTGGATAGCTACAGGGTATTTAAAACAACAACAAAAATGTTCATGCACTTAACTGTAAGATATGGCATGTTAAAATTTTTACTGTTAATACAAAATGCTTCTGCACTTGTTTTATGAACTTGGCCTCAAAATAATGGGAAAAAAGTGTTAAACATGCATGAGCTATTGCATTTGTTTCCCTCAACAAGGAGTAATATTGACTACAGGACTTAAGAAACTATAACTAATCCCATGTCTAAGAAGAAAAATCTCTACTTATGTAGAGGCCATGTTCAAATGACCCAAATGTCCTCAGACCCCATAAATCCTGAGATAAAATGAGTGAAAATTAGGTAATATTAAAAATCACTACCTACATCTCCCTACTCTTTGGCCCTTCCTGGCCTAACCACACAGCCTCAGTATCCCATCACCCAACCCCACCAATGTCCAGTGTCCTTTTTCCTCATAAGAGCTTTTTTATTTTTTCATTGCAGGCTTTTTTCTCCAATGTAGCAAAATACAAGGTCACTGAGAATTCCCACAGTTTACATTTTACAGACTCAACCACACAGACAGGCTAGACCAACAATCTCCTGAGCCAAGTGAAAAACCTAAAGGGACAGATGTATTGGTCTAATACAACCAATCCCCGGGTCACTTAATGCAGCCAGGGGGCTGAGCCACCCTGGACATAGGCTGCTTTTGTTTCTGTGGCAGCCTATGGAGAGTGAATAACATTTCAGTAGCAGTAGAACATCTTTCCTAATGGAAAATTGGCAGCTTAAATTTTCATCCTTACATCCATTTACTTATTATTTGCCAGACATTTTACTAGATTCCAGGGACGTACCCATTAATAAGAAAGATAGCTCTTGTCCAGTAGAACTTGTTAACTGTTATGGTAGAGAATGATAAACAAGAAACAAAAATTCAGTAAAAGAGTAGCTATCATGAATACTAAAAAAATCTTGTACCATGCTAAACAGTTTATATGCATTACCTCTTCTAATTTTCATAAAACTTAGTAGAATCACTTGACAACAGAAGAAAATTGAGGCTTAGTTTGGCAGTGTAACTTATTCCAAATCACACAGCTAAGAAAGCACACACTGAAGATTCTGAGAGATGTCAGCTTGACACCAAAATCTGTATCTATCTAAACAAAATCACACTGGTATTCTGATAGTAGAATCACACAGGAACACATTGAAAATGACTTCCGTAGTCAAGGCAAGTTCTGTAGAGGAACTGAAGTATACACTGCAAACTCAAGGATGAATATAATTTAGCTCACTAAAGAGGAAGTGGTGTATTCTGGATTAAAAAAGAACACACATGTAAAGAGACAGGAATGAGATGGTCATGGCTGAGGAAGAAAAAGACCTGCAGTGCTGCTGACATAGAGTAAGAGAGAAATGTTGTCAAAACAAAAGCTAGAGGAGAATGCACCCACACCAGTGCATATATCAACAGTTCATTCCTTTTCATTGCTGAGTAATATTCACTGTATGGATGTACCAGAATTTGTTAACTCTGCCCACTGATGGGCAGTTTGACTATTTCCCACTTATAAATAAATCCACTATAAACATTTTCATGTTCATATATCACTGTATAAACATATCTTTTATTTTCCTTCTGCTAAACACCTAGAAATATCATGACTGGATTATATGGTACTACATGCTTATAATTACAAGAAACTGCCTAATTGTTTTCCAAAGTGCCTATACCATTTTATATTCCTTCCAGAAGTATATGAGGGTTGAGATTCTTCCATATCTTTACTGATACTTGCCATGGGCAATCTTCTTAATTAGAAATTCTAATAGTTACAAGGTAATATCTCCCTGTGGTTTTAATCCGTGGTTCCCTAAAATATGGAACATCTTTCCATGCTGTTATTTGCCATCTATATATTTTCTTTGATGAAGCATTTCTTAAAAATAATTTTCTCATTTTTTATTGGGTTATCTTACTATTGAGTTTTGAGTGTTCTTTAATTCTCTGTAACTCAAGTTATTTATTAGACATATGATTCACAAGTATTTCTCTTAGTTGTGAATTTTCATTCTCTTACCAGTATCTTTTAAAGAGCAGAAGTTCTTAATTTTGATAACATCTAATTTATCTGTGTTTACTTTTATGAATCATGCCTTTGATATCATATGTAAAAGTTCTTTGCCTAAACATACAATCACAAATATTTTCTCTTGGGTTTTATTTCAGAAGTTTTACAGTTTTAGGTTTTATATTTAGGCCTAGGATCCATAACTTTGAATCAGATGTAAGTTAAAATAGCCAAAGTAAACTTGGAGAAAAAAGGAACAAGGTCAGAGTACTACCTCACTCCAAGAGTTACTATGTAGCCACAGTAATCAAGAGTGTGACACTGGTCTAACTAGAGACATAAATGAACATAATAAAGAGTCCAGAAACAGACTCATTCACACAAGATCAACTGATTTTCAACAAAGTTTCATAGACAACTAAGTGGCAAAGGATAGTCTTTTCAACAAATCAAGCTGGAAGAATGGAATGATCATATAGCTCCTATGCATAAATAAATAATAAAATTTGATCCATATTTCATGCTATCCAATATTGGTTTTAACCATTAACAAACTATTTACAATAGCTAAAAAAATGTGATTAATAGAATCTTGATTTACATTGCAGAGAAAAGGGAAACCTACTATACTGTTGGTAGGACTATATTAATAAATTGGTACAACCACTATGGAGAATAGTATGAAGGTTCTTTAAAAATTAAAAATAGAACTACCATATGATCCAGCAATCCCACTCCTAGGCCTGTATCTGGAGAGAACCATAATTCAAAAATAGACATGCACCCTAATATTCACTGCAGCACTATTTACAATACCATAGCCAAGACATGGAAGTAACCTAAATATCCATCAACAGAGGAATGGATAAAGAAGATGTGGTATATACATACAATGAAATACTAGTCATAAAAGAAAGAAATAATGTCATTTGTAGTAATTTGGCTGGACAAAGAGGTTATCACACTAAGTGAAGTAAGTCATACAAAGACAAATATCATGTGACATCACTTATACATGGGATCTTTAAAAAAAAAAAGATACAAATGAACTTATTTACCAAACAGTAACAGATTTTCAGACTTTGAAAACAAACTTATGGTTGCCAAAGGGGAAATGTGGTAGGGGCATAAACTAAGAGTTTGGGATTAAAATATATACACTACTATATATAAAATAGATAACTAACAAAGACCTACTATATAGCACAAGAAACTCTGTTCAATATTTTGTAAAATAATCAGTCAGTTCAGTTGAGTTGCTCCGTCCTGTCTGACAATTTGCGACCCCATGAACTGCAACACAATAGGCCCCCCTGTCCATCACCAACTCCTGGAGTCCACCCAAACCCATGTCCATTGAGTCGGTGATGCCATCCAACCATTTCATCCTCTGTCATCCCCTTCTCCTCCTGCCCTCAATCCCTCCCAGCATCATGGTCTTTTCAAATCAGTCATCTCTTCACATCAGGTAGCCAAAGTATTGGAGTTTCAGCTTCAACATAAATCCTTCTAATGAACACCCAGGACTGATCTCCTTTAAGAGATCAGACTGGGTGGACCTCCTTGCAGTCCAAGGGACGCAGAAGAGTCTTCTCCAACATCACACTTCAAAAGCATCAATTCTTCTGTGCTCAAGTTTCTTTATAGTGCAACTCTCACATCCATACATGACCACTCGAAAAACCATAGCCTTGACTAGAGGGACATTTGTTGGCAAAGTAATGTCTCTGCTTTTGAATATGCTGTCTAGGTTGGTCACAACTTTCCTTCCAAGGAGTAAGTGTCTTTTAATTTCATGGCTGCAATCACCATCTACAGTGATTTTGGAGCCCCAGAAAATAAAGTCAGCCACCGTTTCCACTGTTTCCCCATCTGTTTGCCAGGAAGTGATGGGACTGAATGCCATAATCTTAGTTTTCTGAATGTTGAGCTTTAAGCCAACTTTTTCACTCTCCTCTTTCACTTTCATCAAGAGGCTTTTGAGTTCTTCTTCACTTTCTGCCATAAGGGTGGTGTTATCTGCATATCTGAGGTTATTGATATTTCTCCCAGCAATCTTGATTCCAGCTTGTGCTTCCTCCAGTCCAGCATTTCTCATGATGTACTCTGCATATAAGTTAAATAAGCAGGGTGACAATATATAGCCTTGACCTACTCCTTTTCCTATTTGGAACCAGTCTGTTGTTCCATGTCCAGTTCTAACAGTTGCTTCCTGACCTGCATACAGATTCTCAAGAGGCAGGTCAGGTGGTCTAGTATTCCCATCTCTTTCAAAATTTTTCACAGTTTATTGTGACCCACATAGTCAAAGGCTTTGGCATAGTCAATTAAGCAGAAATAGATATTTTTCTGGAACTCTTGCTTTTTTGACGATTCAGAAGACATATGTATATGTAAAACTGAACCACTTTGCTGTACACCTGAAACAAACACACTGTTAATCAAATATATCCCAAAATAAAATAAACATAATATTTACTAAAAAAGTAGAAGTAAAAGTTAAAATAGCTAACAAAAAAGTGATTAACAGAATCTTGATTTAAGCAATAGGTACATTAGTACTATGAATATGTCATGAAAAAAATGAGACTTATATAGGAGTAAAAATACCAGGAGAGAGAAATGGTTTCACCAAACTATAACATGTATAATAAAATGATAAAAGTACTTACGCAAAAAGCAGGTGCGAATAGAAAAAGCTTTAAATTAGATCAAAGGGCTTATATAAAGGAAATGTCATCACTTTAGAAAATAATATTTTATTATTGCAGTTGTTCTCAAGGTTATTGTTAGTCATGGAAGTCTTTATTTAAGGGAAATGTTAAACAAAACCAATAATCAAAGCTAGGGTGAAAGGCCAAAACCATATTAGCTCACTGCTCTTTACCCTCATCCTTCTGTATAGCCATCTCTTATCAAGGTCCCTAGGATACTTCTATGGACATATTGAGGTCCATACATAACACATATTTCCATTTCATATTCAGGTCCCTAGAATACTTCTGGTAAGTTTTAGTTTGAACACTAGGTTCAAATGTGTGAGAAAGGTAAGTAGAACTGGAGACTATCAATTGCACTTTGTCAGCTTTAGTAGACACATTTGTTTTCTATGGCCATCAAATCAAGATACTTGGAAATGGGTGACTTAAAGCAACAGAAACATGTTGTTTTCCAATTCCAGAAGGTCTGAAATTCCAGGAAGTCTGAAATCAAGGTGTTAGCAGGGACATACAATTGACAAAATCTCTAGAAGAGGACTCTTTCTAGCCACTTTCAGCTTCTGGTAGCCACAGACGTTCTCTGGTTTGAGACAGCGTAAATCTAATCTGCCTCTACGTTCAAGTGGCATTCTCCTGGCATCTTGACATGGCCACCTTCATACAAGAGCATCATTCATGTTAGATTAGGTGCCCACTCTACTCAAGTATGACATCATCTTAACCAATTACATCTACAATAATTCTATTCCCAAATTAAACCACATTCTGAGATACTGGGGGTAAAGAATTCAAGATATCTTTTTTGGGTAGACACCCTTATGGCAGAAAGTGAAGAAGAACTAAAAAGCCTCTTGATGAAAGTGAAAGAGGAGAGTGAAAAAGTTGGCTTAAAGCTCAACATTCAGAAAACTAAGATTATGGCATTCGGTCCCATCACTTCCTGGCAAACAGATGGGGAAACAGTGGAAACAGTGGCTGACTTTATTTTCTGGGGCTCCAAAATCACTGTAGATGGTGATTGCAGCCATGAAATTAAAAGACACTTACTCCTTGGAAGGAAAGTTGTGACCAACCTAGACAGCATATTCAAAAGCAGAGACATTACTTTGCCAACAAATGTCCCTCTAGTCAAGGCTATGGTTTTTCGAGTAGTCATGTATGGATGTGAGCGTTGGACTATAAAGAAAGCTGAGCGCTTAAGAATTGATGTTTTTGAACTGTAGTGTTGGAGAAGACTCTTGAGAGTCCCTTGGACTGCAAGGAAATCCAACCAGTCCATCCTAAAGGAGATCATTCCTTAATGTTCATTGGAAGGACTGATGTTGAAGCTGAAACTCCAATACTTTGTCCACCTGTTACGAAGAGCTGACTCTTTTGAAAAGACTCTTTTAATGCTGGGAAAGATTGAGGGCAGGAGGAGAAGGGGACAACAGAGGATGAGATGGCTGGATGGCATCACCAACACAATGGACATGAGTTTGGGTATACTCCAGGAGTTGGTAATGGACAAGGAGGCCTGGCGTGCTGTGGTTCATGGGGTTGCAGAGTTGGACACAACTGAGCAACTGAACTGAACTGTTCAACCCATAACACTAAATAATCAGAAACCATTCTACCAATAATTGAACACTGCTTGTATCAATGTTCACCTCTAGTAACAATGTATTAGAATTTACTTTTCTGACATGCTAATCATTATTAGATTTTATAATTATGTCTAGTTTTATGGCTACAAAATATTATTTATCTGTTGCATTCTCCTGATTACTAGTGAAATTGGACATCTTTTTATATGTATAATGGGTATCCTGATTTTCTCTTTTGTAAACTGCTTGTTCATATCCTTTTTCTATTTTCCTATGGGGTCATTTATCATTTTTTATTCATTTGCATGATATCTCTATAGTTTTGGATAGTAATAGCAGTGGCAGCTAGTGGAAAAGACCCCACCAGCAAATGCAGGAGACGTAAGAGACACGGGTTTGATCTTGGGTCAGGAAGATGCCCTGGAGGGGGAAATGGTAACTCACTCCAGTATTCTTGCCTGGAGAATCCCATGGATAGAGCAGTCCATGGGGTCCAGTCCATGGGGTCATAAAGAGTCAGACACAACTGAAGAAATTTAACACTTAGCACACACACTGTGGTTACCTAAACATCTGATGTATTGTACATATCTAACAATCAAAACAATATTTAATGCAACCAACTAACTCTATCAACCTAAAAAGACAGAAATGAAAAGCTGAGAATGGAAGAGCAATACATAACATTTGTGGTTCACAATCAGACACAGAAACATCCACAAACATCTACACACTTTTTAATTATTCTCATTGCCAAGGTGAAATTGCTACTTCAGGTAGGAAGGAAAACTTCACATGTTACCAGGATCGTTGGAGGGGTTTCCATGGCTTGAAATAACATTAAGGAAAAGAAGCAGAACAAACCTCAATAACTGTTTTCAACAATTTCCTCCCTTCTTCATATAAAACACCATTCTACAGCTAAGGAGATCCAACCAGTCCATCCTAAATGAGATCAGTCATGGGTGTTCATTGGAAGGACTGATGTTGAAGCTGAAACCCCAATACTTTGGCCACCTGATGCGAAGAGCTGACTCACTGGAAAAGACCCTGATGCTGGGAAAGATTGAGGGCAGAAGGAGAAGGGGAAAACAGAGGATTAGATGGTTGGACGGCTTCACTGACTCGATGGACATGGGTTTGGGTGAACTCTGGGAGTTTGTGATGGACAGGGAGGCCTGGTGTGCTGCGGTTCATGGGGTCACAAAAATTCGGACGTGATTGAATGACTGAACTGAACTGAACAGCTAAGAAAACAACCTGAGTGTCAAAATGCTGGGAAATTCACATGTGTTTGAACTAAAGACTGGAAGCATTTAAGGAACAACTTGGAAGAAGCCACAAATATGAAATCTGAACTCTGGCAATAAATAAAAGCCAGCTTATTTTAGAGTATATTCTATTTGCAAAACATCTGGGAACAGAACTAGAAAACAGGACACAAAGATCTCTTAGAGTACAAAGTGGTTGTCTTCATTTTGCACTAGATATGATTTTTGAGATAACAATTTTTAAAGTATAATTTGTCCATCCATGAAAGTAGTTTATGGATACAAATATATACAAATAAATATAGAAATATACAAATATAAAAAATGCATGCTAAGTCACAGTACTGTTAGCCAAGTAAGTTTCTCTCCAGTTTTTTCTAAACATAAATTTTTGTTTGCCTATTTCTTTATTCAGTTGACTGGTATNTGACTGGTATAGAATTAGTCAGTATAAACTGCAGGTTATACTACAGTAGCAAAGTAACGTAGCAAACTAACTGTTATCTAAGCAGCTTAATACAACAAAGGCTATTTCTGGTTAACTCTGAATGTTCGATACAAGAGTACTTTGTTCTGCTCCACAAAATCTGTAGCTCATGGAAGCTCATTTAAAAAATATAGTTTCAGAACTCCTTTCAAGAGAATAGTAAGAAAACCACACAGAGGCTTTTCCAGTCATATTTCATGAACAAGAATGAGTCAATGCCCGACCTCATTGCCAGGGATCTGGGAAGGGTAGTCTCCCCTACACTCACAAAGAAGAGAAAACTGGATACCGGAAAGCATTACAATGTCTACCAGAGCTAATATGCTTTGTTTCCTTTTTTATTTGGAGGCAGCAGTGTTTTTCCTTGGCAAGTTTCTGAAGAATTTGGCCTGATGTTTTTATCTTATACAACCCAAACTTGTCTCGGAATCATTAGGAATATCCATGTGTAATGTTTTGTTGGCACTTTTTAATCTAAGCATATTACTTAATAAATTCCTTTTTGGAAAGGATCAGCTTAATATAGTAAAGATACAGATGACAGATTTGAGCAGAAAGCAGTCTTGGAAGGTAACAAGCAGGGAGTATTCCATGGCCATAACCTGTGTGAGCTTGCCTCTTACAGAATATCCAGCCTCAATATTCCAACTAAACAGGAGTTTCTCAGCTTTGCGAAGAGTAGTGAATTTTAATTTATTATAAATTTGAACTCTATTCTTCCTTCACTAATGTGGTCATTTACCATTAATTTTTTTTCAAATATATAACCCTGTCTCCTTTCCTATAAAAAAGAAGCCATTAATCACCCACAAGAAAAACTGAGATAATTCAGAGATAGAATGGGAAAAGTAATTTTCAGGTTTAATAATGACCAATGTACATTTTCAGGCTTCTCAGGTAGCACAGTGGTAAAGTATCCACCATTCAATGAGGAGACATAAGAGAAACAAATTAGATCCTTGGGTGGGGAAGATCCCCTAGAGGAGGAAATAGTAACCCACCCCAGTATTCTTGCCTGGAGAATCCCATGGACAGAGGAGCCTGGTGGGCTACAGTCCACAGGGTCACAAAGAGTTGGACTCGACTGAGTGACTGGGCATGAATGCACAATGAGCACTTTTACACCTTTGCAGAGGAAAAACAGAGGATAAAGATAAAATAAAAAATTTTTAAGAGATCTGACTTTTGATCTATTCTATAAATTTTGAGAATGCTTACTTTATGTTTTATAAATGGAAAAGTTTGACAGAAATGCATACCTTTATCATTAGACAAAGTGGTCTTTGCTCACAGGCCAGCCTAGCATCTTATAATGGATATTTCACTTACTTTCAGTCTGGTTTTTTTTAATACATTATTTTCACTGAGGAGAGAGGAAGATACAATGTATCAATCACGCGCTTATGGGCTTTGTCACTTGAAATTTTAAAATATTCTCTGTGTTTAACTTCAGGGCCCAGTTCTAACGCTGTCTCTGTACTGTGCTTAGTCACTCAGTTGTGTCTGTTGAGACCCCAGGGACTGTAGCCCATCAGGCTCCTCTGTCCATGGGGATTCTCCAGGCAAGAATACTGAAGTGGGTTGCCATGCCCTCCTCCAGGGAATCTTCCCAGCCCAGGAACTGAACCCAGATCTCCCACACTGCAGGTGAATTCTTTACCATATGAGCCACCAGGGAAGCCCAAGAATACTGGAGTGGGATAGCCTATCCCTTCTCCAGGGGATCTTCCTGACCCAGGAATCAAACTGGGTTCTCCTGCATTGCAGGAGGATTCTTTACCAGTTGAGCTACCAGCTGTCGCTAGCACACATTTTAGAACACACTAGGTGAGATTATATATTCATTCTTCTGTCAATTCGTGGCCTTTTGCTAACCAACCCATAAGGACTGTATTACTTTTTTAAAAAGTTAATTATGTGCTTGATTTTCCCATCTAATTGCTTTTTAACTACCTGGAAACAGAATGTTTCATTTTGTGCTAAGGAAATCCCTGTATTAGTTTCTTACAGCTGCAGTAACAAATGACTACAAACCTGGTGGTTTAAGCCATCAGCAATCTATTCTCTCAGAGGTTTGGAGGCCAGAAATCTGAAGCTGAGTTCATGAGACAAAGTGGAAGAAGGGTCTGTCAGTAGGGCTGCATTTCTGCTGGAGGCTCTAGGAGAGAAGTTGTCCTCTGATCCTTTCAGCTTCTGGGGGCTATCGGCCCCTTTGGCTTGTGGCCACATCACTGCAATCTCTGTCTCTCTTGTAACATTGCCTCATCCCCTTCTTTGTGTGTCTTATCTTCCTCTGCCTCTCTTTTACCAGGATGCTCATGATGGCATTTAGGACATATCCAGAAAAGCCAGGAAGATCTCTCCATCTTAAGATTCTCATCACATCTCTGAAGACCCATTTTCAAAATATGGTAGTATTTACAGATAGCAAGAATAAGGACATGGGCATGTCTTTGAGCACCTCATTAGCCTACCACACTCCCCAATCCTTGTCCAGCTTGGAGCTCAGTCCTCTGAACACAATACACACTAAGGAACATCTTGAGAGCAGTATCTGCCTGTCTCTGGCTCTGGTTGCAGTGTTCCTTATCTCCACTTCACCTTTTGGGGGGACTGACTTATTTGCACACCATCAGAGTCAATCTAAAATAGCAGCCTTTGTCTGAGGGACTGCCTAAGCATCCCCTGCCTTGGTCTCCACAGATTACTAATTCATTCTCTCAGTAGCCTCATTTCAAATTCATGAGAGACACTAATCCCTTCTTTCTGTCTCATATTCACTATTTCTGAAGGCAGCTTAGGCCAGAAGGAAGAGCTCAGAATTACAGATGTTGCAGATTCTCTCTTAAAGAAGAGGGGATGGGAGAAGACATAACTCAACTATAGTGGAGGCATATGATAGACACTTCTTTTATCTTTGGTTTGCAAGATTAACTTCAGTCTACAGGCTTGCTAATCAGAGGTTTAGGACCTAGATTAGAGGAGATTGAGTGAAAAACATCTCTTTCTTTTGTTTCCTACATACCAAATTCAGAAATCTGGAAATTGTTTTTTATTGCACATTTTGCTGGGCAACCCAAGGATCGAACCTTGGACTCCCTGTGGTCCCAGGGCAAGGCATGTGATGTCTCACCCAAGCTTAATCTCTACTTTTCTATAAGGCTTCTTTTGTCAAAATACATTCCTTCTAGTTCTGATTTTCTAGCGTCAGTAGGGAAACATCGTATCTTAATATACCATTCTCCACTAACTTGAAAAACTCCAAACTAACCTAAGTGTATACTTTTATATTATTGTTGTTCAGTCACTAAGTTGTGTCAACTCTCTGAGACCCCATGGACTGCAGCATGCCAGGCTTCCCTGTCCTCCACAATCTCATGGAGTTTCTTCAAATGCATGTCCATTGAGTTGATGATGCTACCCAACCATCTCATAATATAAATTTCTAAATGAGGGCAATTTATTGCCTCTCCAAAGAAAATCACATGTTACATTGTGAAATCCAATAATAGAAACAGAAACAAGGAGGAAAAAAAACAGAAAAATTATATTTTGTTGCTGCCAACAGCCTGGAAATTCCCTTTAAGAAATATTTTTAAATTAAGATAGCAGCTGGAAACACTTAGATATTCCAAAATACTTCAACATTCCTTATGGTCTGACATTTAAATAAAAATTTTAATCATACATTTAAAAAAGAAATAGAGTGGATTTCTTAGCAAAACAATTTTTAGAAAAATTAATTTCTTATTTCTTCTGCGTCTTCAAAAAAATATCTGATTGTGCTTGCTCCTTCTCTTCTCCCCACTCTTGTTTGAAACGGGTACAGGCAGAAGACAGGATATTAATGCCACAAACACTGAACCAGTAATTAAGTAAAAATGCTTATGGTATTTCCTCTTACCATTTTATATGTATTTTTGTCTGCTGTTTTACAGTTTGGACTTTGTTCTCCCAGGAGACTCCTAAGCCTTTTCCTTAAAATGCTTCTATCCCTTTTGTTTTATTTTGCTCAAATTTTCCCAGGGCATTCTTTTGCTCTCTAAAAGCAGAGACCTTAATTTTGGAAGCTGGTTAGCTTTCCACATGCGAGAGTTGTCCTGGGTATTCAGCACAGAATACCTATCTATCTATAGGAGATGGGGTCTTGTTTGAGGTCTGCGTTACCTTACTGTCTGCTTGCCTACCACTAAATTGGCCATAAAATATAGGTTTCATGAAGCTTAATTATTGTTAATTAAGCATGCTCACATTCTCACATGAAAGATAATACTTAAAATAAAATTTTGACACTTATATTTAGCTATAAACATACTTTATGAGGAACGTACTATAAATTCTTGGAGAAATCTTCCTTGACAATATTTTCACTCTTCTCTCCAATTTAGAAACTTCACCAACAAAGACTGATGTGGGAACAAGATAAAGAAAGATTAGAGCTTAGAATTCTGATTAAGAGAAAGTCTGGATTTGACAACAGATCTCTGTTTCTTTCTGTTCTGAAAATTCCAAGTTCCTAAAAGCTGAAAATTAGATTACTGTTAGGAAACCTTACACATATACAGTAATCCTGGGCAATCAAAATGTGCCTCTGGTCAAGTGCGATTAGGGATGCCTCACTGTTAGTCTAGGCTGTTAGACTAACACTGTTAGTCAGGCTGGGATATATCTGCACAGTAATCCTGTGTCCAGTTAATGTGTGCATATCTATTTTGTCACGCTGAAACAGTTCTCTCCCCAAGAATCCCAAGTCTGTCTGACTAGACAAAGTAACAAAATGGCCCTTAAGTTGCTAGTTTCCACCCTGTGATACTAGTGAAAAATTAAAATGAGTCTGCAAAAGCTTGAAATTAAATATATCATGTGTTAATCTATTCTCTATAAAATGCAAATGTTCCTATCAAATTTAATAGAGCATATATTTTTAAGTTTCTCTCAATGGTTTATGCCAGGAACTTGAGGGTACAATGAGCCAAGAGTACAGAGGCAGGAAGTCTTTAGTGTGTCCTTGAAAAATTCCTTGCCATTTGGCAAGAAAATAATCCAGAAAGAAATTTCTATATTATCTACATTTTGTACTAGAGAAGAGATAGGCATAAACTTCTAATTTGTCTTTACTGACTAAATACCTCCATTTCTTAACATTTTAGAGAGAGAGAAAGAAGGTGGAGCAGACAGAGAGGGAGGGGGAAAAGCAGAGAGGAAAAGAAGGAATGGTAGATCATAAGCCTGAGTTGCGCTTCTTGTCTTCTACACTGTCCTCACAACACCAATTTAATGTTTGAGAGTAAAATTTTACAGAAAGCAATGGAATGAAAATAAGGTAAAACAATGTTCTCTAAAATGATATTAATGTACAACTATAAATGAAAGCCCCCATTTCTTGTTGTTATGGTGAATTCTATTTTAGCTTTAAAACTAATATTCAGAAATCTGTTACATTTGTATACAGTAACAATGAACTGTTAGAAAGAGAAAGTAAGGAAACAAGCCTATTACCATTGTATCAAAAAGAATAAAATTCCTAGGAATAAACCTATCTAATAAACCTATCTAAGGAAGTAAAACACTTGTACTCAGAAAACTATAAGACACTGATGAAAGATATTGAAGATGACACAAAACAGAAAGATACACCATGTTCTTGGATTGAAAGAATCAATATTGTTCAAATGAGTATTGTATCCAAGGAAATCTATAGATTCAATGCAATCGCTATGAAATTACCAACAGCATTTTTCACAAAACCTGAACAAATAATTTTGATGTAATTTGTATGGAAACACAAAATACCCTAGCCAGAACAATCTTGAGAAAGATGAAAAGACTGGGGGTATCATACTCTGTGCTTCAGACAATACTACAAAGCTAAGTAATCAAAACAGTATGGTACTACCATAAAAACAAACACACAGATCAATGCAACAGGATAGGGAGCCCAAAAATAAACTCATACTTCTATGACAAAGGAGGCAGTAATATACAAAGGAGAAAAGACAGTCTCTTCANCATACTTATGGTTAATCAATCTATGACAAAGGAGGCAGTAATATACAAAGGAGAAAAGACAGTCTCTTCAATAGTGGTGCTGAGAAAATTAGAGAGCTAAATGTAAAAGAATGAAAATAGAACATTCTCTAACACCATATATAAAAATAAACTTAAAATGGATTAAAGACCTAAATGTAGGAAGGAATGCTTCTAGAAGGAAAACAGAGGCAGAATACTCTTTGACATAAACCACAGCAATATATTTTTTAATCTGTTTCCTACAGTAAAGGGGGGGGGAGGAAGCAAAAATAAATAAATAGGACCTAATTTAACTTAACAGCTTTTGACACAAAATCATTGAAAAATAAGACAACGTACTAAACGGGAGAAAATATTTGCACCAATATGACCAATAAAGGATTGCTATCTAACATATCTAAATAGTTCATACAATTCAACATCACAAAGCAAACAACCCAATTTAAAAATAGGCGGAAAAATTAAATAGACACTTTTCCAAAGAGGAAATGCAGATGACCAACAGGCAATGAGAAGATGCTCAACATCAAAACCACAATGAGATATCATCTTTTATCTGTCAGGATGGTATCATCAAAATGAACACAAATAACAGCACAGATATGGAGTAAAAGGAACCCTTGTACACTCTTCGTGGGAATGTAAATTGGTGCAGCCAGTATGGAAAACAGTATGAAGTTTTCTCAAAACATTAAAAACATAACTACCATCTGATCTAGAAATTCCCCTCCTGTGCATATATATTAAAAAAAAAAAAAACAATACTAAATTGAGAAGATACATGTACCCCAATGTCCCTAGGAGCATTATTCATAATTCCCAGTATGAAAGCAATCCAAGTGTCCATCAGTAGATGAATGGATAAAGAACATGTGTGTGTGTGTGTATACATTGTCTATATAGCATATATAGTCTTCCCAGGTGGCACTAATGGTAACGAACCCTCCTGCCAATGCGGGAGACATAAGAGACACAAATTCCAACCCTGGGTCAGGAAGATCCCCTGGAGGAGGGCAAGGCAACCCACCCCAGTATTCTTGCCTGGAGAATCTCATGGACAGAGGAGCCTGGCAGGCAACAGTCCATAGGGTTGCAAAGAGTCAGACACAACTAAAGGGACTTAGATAGCAATGGAATACTGTGTTGTGTTGTGTTTTGTGTGTGTGTGTGTGTGTATAAAACCGAATAGTACTAAGCCCTAAAAAGAATGGAACTTTGCCATTTGCAACAACATAGATGGACTTGGAGGATATTATGCTAAATGAAACAAGTCAGACAGAGAAAGGCAAATACTGTATGTTACCACTTATATGTGGAATCTGAAAAATACAACAAACTAATGAATATAACAAAAAAGAAGCAGACTCTTAGAGAACAAACCAGTGGTCACCAGTGGGGAGAGGGAAGAGGGAGGCAACACAGGCATTGGGGCATTGGAGGTACAAACTATTTCATATAAGATAGACTACAGAGGAAAAAGATGGTGGAGGAGTAGGTGGATGTGAAATACATTTCTCTCCATGGATGCATCAGGAATACACCTTCAGACACAGAAATGCATACAGAACACCAACTGAGAGCAGACAGGAGTACCTGACCAGCAGAAAAGAATATGCAGACCCATGCAAAACTCGGTAGGATGAAGGTAGGGGGAAAATGGGAGTGTTAGCAGCACTGAACCTGCCCTCAGTGGGTGGGGGAACTGAAGCAGGGGTCCGATCCCCACATCGGGGCAATTGTCTGCATCAGAGGAGAAACATTTAAGGCTGAGAGGGAAACAGCTGATCTGTGGCAGCCTAAATGGAATGAGAACCAGACAGTCCTTGCTGCAGCCATACATACCCCAGATGGCACAGTGGCTGGGAGCTGAAGTTGAGGGACTGTGGAGCAATCCCAGGGTGAGGGCTGATGTTGACTGCAGAGAGACAGATCAAGAGGATGTGAGGGAGGAGATTGCGGTGGGAAATGCCTGTGGAGGTAAGCCGGGCAGCCATGGAAGCAAGGTGATACTGCTGAGTCATGCATAGGGGGTGGAGCCATCACCATAGCCTCTCTCCCCCAACTTGCCAGCATTGGTAGCTGAACAATAGAGAGGCTGGCCCATCAGACACCTGACGCACTGAACTACAGAGTAGGAGCCCACCCAGGGTGCCCCTTTAAGTGCCTGACTTGCCGATCTACAGAGTAGGACTGCAGGTGGGCGGCCCTTCTATGCGCCTGATGCACCAAAAAACAGAGAAGGACCCCAGGCAAGGAAGCCTTCTAAGTGCCTGAATGGACAGAGCTATGGAGAAAGATTGGCCAAGAGGCCTTCTGATCGTCAGGTACAACAGGCTCAAAAAAAGACTCTGATAGGGCTATAACTCCTGTGGTGGAGGCAGTCTGTGTCCCTGCACACTTAGCACCGCCAGGGCCCTCGCAAACCAAGCAGCTGCACTATCTACACGCTCAATGCTCACTGGGGAAGAGCTACCACAGGCAAAAAAAGTCTTGGGTCTATGCGCACAGAGTCACTTCAGTAGTGTCCGACTCTTTGTGACCTGTGGACTGTGGCCTGCCAGGCTTTTCTGTCAGGGACTGGGATTCTCCAGGCAAGAATACTGGAGTGTATTGGCCAATATTGGCCAATACTGGTTGCTATACCCTTCTAGATCACTATATTTCCTGCTGCCCTAGCCACCAACCCCCCTGAGTACCTGGTGCTGCCAGAACCCCTGCAACCCAAGCAGCTGCACCATCTCCATACCTGGCCTTCACAGGGGCAAACCCAAGTCCTCCAGGGCAGCCTCAGGAGCAAACCCCGGTAGATGACCCATATCCAGAGGTGGAAATAAAACCACAGTTGAAACCCAGGGGCGGTGTGACTAAGGAAGATGACCCAAAACCCTCCCATCAACTGTACAACTGCAGATTAAATCCACATGATCAACTAGGCAGACTCTGTGTCTGTGGAATATATGAAGACATTGAGAGCTCCCACAAAAGAAAACACACTAGTTCTGATGCTGTGGACATTGGAGGCAAGAACACAGAGGAGGAGTAGGAGCAGATTAGAATCTGAACTGCCCTCACAGCAGGTCCAGTGATCAGCACAGTGTTAGAGGGCATCCTAGGGAGGTAAGACAGACTGTGACTCCCAGCGAGCAAAAGGACTCTGACAGCAGTGATTCAAGAAAAACATTTATTATCTTTATGTTTTGACTTGTTCTGTAGATTCTTTTGGATTCTTCGCCTTTTTTTTTTTTTCCTCCCCTCTGCAGTAGTCAATTTTATTGGCACCATGATATTTAAGCTTTGGGGCTTTTTTTTCCCTCTCTCTCTCTTTCTCAAATTTTTTTATTGTTGTTATAAACCTCTGCTGGTGTATTGAGCTTTTGCAGTTGTGGTGAATTTTGAGGGGTTTTTTTCTCCCCTTATTTTAACTTTTTAAACCTATTACTTTTTCTACATTTATTCCTTTTTTGCTTTTCCTACTGTTCTTTTCCCCTTGCAGTTAATCTTTAATATATATAAATCTTCTTTACTTACTTCTATTTAACTTTGCATATCTATTCTTTCTTGTCTTTCTTTCCTTTCCCCTCAAAGTATTTGTTAGTTTTGTTTTCATTGCTTTATTCCCCACTTGACATCTTGCTTTAGTTTTGTTTTCCAGTTTATGCTTTAGTTAGTTTTGTTCCTGATTGGTAAATATAATTTTTGATTTATTTTGTTCTCTGGGTCAATCTACTGTACTTTTATTTTTGTTGGACTGTTTTGCCTTTGCTCGTGGGTGTATATGTATATGTGTATATTCCATTATTTTAATTATTTGCCTGGTTTTATAACTGCCATTTGTCTGGGGTTCATGTTTGTTTTCTCATTTTTGGATATTTGTTTTAATCTCACTTAATGCCATAACACGGAGAAGGCAATGGCACCCCACTCCAGTACTCTTGCCTGGAAAATCCCATGGACGGAGGAGCTTGGTAGGCTGCAGTCCACAGGGTCACACAGTCAGACACAACTGAAGTGACTTAGCAGCAGCAGCAGGGTTAGTTCTCTGGTAGTCTAGGGTCTTGGAGTCAGTGTTCCCACTCCAAAGGCTCAGGGCTTGATCTCTGATCAGGAACTAAGATACCACAAGTAGTTTCTTATGGCATTGCTGCTGCTGGTGCTAAGTCACTTCAGTTGTGTCTGACTCTGTGTGACCCCATAGACGACAGCCCACCAGGCTCCCCCATTCCTGGCATTCTCCAGGCAAGAACACTAGAGTGGGTTGCCATTTCCTTCTCCAATGCATGAAAGTGAAAAGTGAAAGTGAAGTTGCTCAGTTGTGTCTGACTCTTGGTGACCCCATGGACTGCAGCCTTCCAGGCTCCTCTGTCCATGGGATTTTCCAGGGAACTAACCCTAGGGGGTATCAAATAGTGAGAACTCACACAAAGGAAACCACTGTAATACAAGACCCAGCATCACCCAACCACCAATAGCACCCTGAGCAGGACACCTCACCTAAATAACAAACAAAACAAAAATACAAACCCAGTCATCAGCAGACAGGATTACCACCTTACTCAGCCTTGCCCATCGGAGGGAAAACAAAGAAACAAATAAAAATTCAGCACAAATTTTACCTTATAAGAAGCTTATACTTGACCAAACATAGAGGGCAGAGACCAAAAGGAAGAAAGAATTCAACCTTGAAGCCTGGGAAAAGGAGACCTCAAACACAATAAGTTAAAAAAATAATAATGAAAAGGAAGAGAAATATTGCACAAATGAAGGAACAAATTGGAAACACAGAAGTCCAAATAAATGAAGAGGAAATAGGCAAACCACCTGAAAAGGAATTCCGAATAATGATAGTAAAGATGATCAAAAATCTTGAAGGCAAATGGAGAAAGTGCAAGAATCAATTAACAGAGACCTAGAAGAATTAAAGAATAAACATGCAGAGACAAACAACAGAATTACTGAAATTAAAAATACTCTAGAAGGAATCAATAGCAGAATATCTGAGGCAGAAGAATAAATCAGTGAGCTGGAAGAGAAAATAGTGGAAATAACTTTTGAGGAACAGAGTAAAAAGAATAAAAAGAACTGAGGATAGACTCGGAGACCTCTGGGATGATATCAAATGCACCAACATTCAAAAAAAGGGGTCCCAGAAGAAGAAGGGGAAAAGAAAGGTTATGAGAAAATTTTTGAAGAGTTGAAAATTTCTCCAACATGGAAAAGGAAATAGTTAATCAAGTCCAAGAGGCAGTCTGGTACAGGATAAACCCAAGGAGAAACACACCAAGACACACACTAATTAAACTAAAAATGACTAAACACAAAGAGAGAATATTAAAAGCAGCAAGGGAGAAGTAACCAGTAACATACATAGGAAACCCCATACACTTAACAGTTGATCTTTCAGCAGAAACTTTGCAGGCCAGAAGGGAATGGCAGGATATATTTAAAGTACTGAAAGGGAAAAATCTATGAACAAGATTACTGTACCTGGCAAGGATCTCATTCAAAATTGATGGAGAAATCCAAAGCTTTTCAGATAAGCAAAAGTGAAGAGAATTCAGTACCACAAAACCAGCTTTAAAACAAGAGTTAAATGGTCTTATACAGTCAAGAAATACAAGAGAAGAAAAAAGATTTATAAAATCAACCCCAAACAATTAAGAAAATGGCAATAGGAACACATATATCAATAATTACTTTAAATGTAAATGGATTAAATGCTAAAACCAAAAGACACAGACTGGCTGAATGGATACAAAAACAAGACCCATATATATGCTGTTTACAAGAAACCTACTTTAGACCTCAAGACACATATTGACTGAAAGTGAGAGGATGGAAAAATATATTCCATGCAAATGGGAAACAAAGGAAAGCTGGAGTAGCTATCCTCATATCAGACAAAACAGACCTTAAAATAAAGAAACTTACAAGAGATAAAGAAGGACACTACATAATGTCCAAGAGATCAATCCAAGAGGAAGACATAACAATTGTAAATATCTATGCAGTCAACATAGAAACACCTCAATACAGAAGACAAACACTAACAGACATAAAAGGAGAAATTGACAGTAACACAATAAGAGTACGAGACTTTAACACCCCACTCACACCAATGGACAGATCATCAAAATGGAAAATGAATAAGGAAACACAAGTCTTAAATGATACATTAGATTAGATGGATCTCATTGATATCTTTGGGACATTCCATCCAAATGCATAAGAATACAACTTCTTCTCAAGTACACATGGAACATTCTTCAGGATAGACAACATCTTGGGTCACAAATTAAACCTCAATAAATTTAAGAAAATTGAAATCGTATCAAGCATCTTCTCCAGCCACAACACTATGAGACTAGATATCAATTACAAGAAAAAAATTGTAAGAAACACAAACACATAGAGATTAAACAACATGTTTCTAAATGACCAACATATTACTGAAGAAATCAAAATGGAAATAAAAAAATTTCTAGAAAAAAAAATGACAAAACACAACAACTCAAAACCTATGGGATGCAGCAAAAGCAGTTCTAAGAGGGAAGTTTATAGCAATACAATCCTATCTCATAAAACAAGAAAAACATCAAATAGCCTAACTTTACACCTAAAACAACTGGAAAAAGAAAAACAAAATAAACCCAAAATTAGTAGAAGGAAAGAAATCATAAAGTTCAGAGCAGAAATGAAAAAGAAATGAAAGAAACATTAGTAAAGATTAATAAAACCGGTTCTTTTGAGAAGATAAACAAAATTGACGAAATTTTAGCCAGACACATCGAGAAAAAAAGAGAGAAGAATCAAATCAACAAAATTATAAATGAAAAAGGAGAGGTTATAACAGATAATGCAGAAATACAAAGGATTATAAGAGACTATTATGAACAATGATATTAAAATGGATAACCTGGAGGAAATGGACAGATTCTTAGAAAAGTTCAACCTTCCAAGACTGAACCAGGAAGAAATAGAAATTATGAACAACCCAATTACAAGAACTGAAACTGAAGCTGTTATCAAAAATCTCCCCCAAAAACAAAAGCCCAGGACAAGATGGCTTCCCAGGAAAATTCTATCAAACATTTAGAGAAGAGCTAATGCATATACTTCTAAAACTCTTTCCAAAAAAATGCAGAGGAAGGAACACTTCCAAACTCATTCTATGAGGGCACCATCATCCTGATACCAAAACCAAAGAAAGCATGAAAAAAGAAAACTACAGGCCAATAACACTGATGAACACAAATGCAAAAATCCTCAGCAAACTTTTGGCAAACAGAATTCAGCAACACATCGAAAAGCTCATACACCATGATCAAGTTGGGTTTATTCCAGGAATGCAAGGATTCTTCAACATATGCAAATCAACCAATGTGATACACAATGTTAACAAATTGAAAGATTAAAAACCAGATGTAAATCTCAATAGATGCCGAAAAAGCCTCTGACAAAATTCAGCACCCATTTATGATTAAAACTCTTCAAAAAATGGGCACAGAAGGAATCTACCTCAACATAGTAAAGGCCATATATGATAAGCCTACAGCAATGGTGAGAAACTGAAAGCATTCCCCGTAAGATCAGGAACAAGACAAGGGTGTCCACTTTCACCACTATTATTTAATATAGTTCTGGAGGTCCTAACTAAAGCAGTCAGAGAATAAAAAGAAATAGAAGGAATCCAGATGAGAAAAGAAGTAAAGCTCTCACTGTTCGTAGATGAAATGATACTATGCATAGAAAACCCTACAGATAGTATCAGAAAACTACTAGAGCTAATCAGTGAATTTGGCAAAGTTGCAGGAAACAAAATCAATACACAGAAATCACTTGCATTTCTACATATTAACAATGAAATATCAGAGAAATTAAGGAATCAATCCCATTCACCACTACCACAAAAAGAATTAAATATTTAGGAATAAACTTACCTAAGGAGACAAAAGAATTGTACATAGAAAATTATAAGATACCGATGAAAGAAATGATGCTGAAGCTTAAACTTCAGTACTTTGGCTACCTCACGCGAAGAGTTGATTCATTGGAAAAGACTTTGATGCTGGGAGGGATTAGGGGTAGGAGGAGAAGGGGATGACCCAGGATGAGATGGCTGGATGGCATCACGGACACGATGGACGTGAGTCTGAGTGAACTCCGGGATATGGTGATGGACAGGGAGGCCTGGCGTGCTGCAATTCATGGGGTCGCAAAGAGTTGGACATGACTGAGCGACTGAACTGAACTGAACTGAACTGATGAAAGAAATCAAAGATGACATAAACAGATGGATAAACCCATGTCCCTGGGTAGAAAGAATCAATATTGTGAAAATGACTGTACTACCAAACACAATCTACAGATGCAATGCAATCCCTATCAAATTACCAGTGACATTTTTCACAGAACTAGAACAAAAAATTTCACAATTCATATGAAAATACAAAAGACCGCAAATAGTCAAAGCAGTCTTGAGAAAGAAGAAAGGCCCTGGAGGAATCAACCTTCCTGACTTCAGATTACACTACAAAGCTACAGTCATCAAGACAGTATAGCACTGGCACAAAAATGGAAATATAGACCAATGGAACAAGATTGAAACCCAGAAATAAACCCATGCACATATGGGTATTATGGGCACTTATTTTCGACAAAGGAGGCAAGAATATACATTGTGGCAAAGACAGCCTCTTCAATAAATGGTGCTGGGAAAACTGGACAGCTACATGTAAAAGAATGAAATCAGAACACTTCCTAACACCATATACAATGATCAACTCAAAATGGATTAAAGACTTAAATGCAAGACCAGAAACTATAAAACTCTTAGAGGAAAACATAGGCAGAACACTCAGTGACATAAATCAAAGCTAGATCCTCTATGACCCACCTTACAGAGTAAAAGATATAAAACAAAAGTAAACAAATGGGACCTATTGAACTTAAAGGCTTTTGCACAGCAAAGGAAACTATACTCAAGGAGAAAAGACAACCCTCGGAATGGGAGAAAATAATGGCAAGTGAAACAACTGACAAAGGATTAATTTCCAAAATATACAAGCAGCTCATACAACTCAATACCAGGAAAACAAACAATCCAATAAAAAGTGGGAAAAAGACCGAAACAGATATTTCTCCAAAGAAAACATACAGATGGCTAATAAACACATCAAAAGATGCTCAACATTGCTCATTATTATTGTCTTCCCTGGTGGATAAGTGGTTAAAGTGTCTGCCTGCAATGCAGGAGACCTGGGTTCAATCCCTGGGTGGGGAAGATCCCCTGGAGAAGCAAATGGCAACCCACTGCAATATTCTGCAATATTCTTGCCTGGAGAATCCCATGGATGGAGGAGCCTGGTGGGCTACAGTCCACAGGGTCGCAAATCAAAATCAAAATGAGATATCACCTCACACCAGTCAGAATGGCCATCATAAAAAAGTCTACAAACGATAAATCCTGCAGTGGGTGTGGAGAAAAGGGAACGCTCTTGCACTGTTGGTGGGAATGTAAATTGATACAGCCACTATGGAAGATGGTATGGAGATTCCTTAAAAAACTAGGAATAAAACCACCATATGACCCAGCAATCCCACCCCTAGGCATACCCTGAGGAAACCAGGGTAGAAAAATACACATGTATCCCATTGTTCTTTCCAGTGCTATTTACAATAGCTAGAATATGGAAGCAACTTAGACACTCATCAACAGATGAATGGGTAAAGAAGTTGTGGTACATATACACAATGGAATATTACTCAACCATAAAAAGGAATGCATTTGAGTCAGTTCTGATGAGGTGGATGAAATTAGAACCTATTATACAGAGTGAAGTGAGTCAGAAAGAGAAAGATAAATATTGTATTCTAATGCCCATATACGGAATCTAGAAAAATTGTTCTGAAAAATTTATTTACATGGTAGCAATGGAGAAACAGACATAGAGAATAGATTTATGCACATGGGGAGAGGGGAGGATAGGGTGAGATGTATGGAAAGAGTCACATGGAAACTTACATTACCATATGTAAAATAGATAGCTGATGGGAATTTGCTGTATGGATCAGGAAACTCAACCTGGAAGGGTGGGATGGGAAGGGAGATGGGAGGGAGGTTCAAAAGGGAGGGGATATATGTATACCTATGGCTGATTCATGTTGAGGTTTGATAGAAAACAACGAAATTCTGTAAAGCAATTATCTTTCAATAAAAGAAAAACTGAAGAAAAAAGTAACTTAAAAAGCAGATGATATTAAGAACAGGTAGCAAGAATACATAGAAGAACTATACAAAAAAGATCTTGACGATGCAGAAAACCACAATGGTGTGATTGCGCACATAGAACCAGACATCCTGGACTGTGAAGTCAAGTGGGCCTTAGAAAGCATCACTACGAACAAAGCTAGTGGAGGTGATGGAATTCCAGTTGAGCTATTTCAAATCCTAAAAGATGATGCTGTGAAAGTGCTGCACTCAATATGCCAGCAAATTTGGAAAACTCAGCAGTGGCCACAAGATTGGAAAAGGTCAGTTTTCATTCCAATTCTAAAGAAAGGCTATGTCAAAGAATGCTCAAACTACTGCATAATTGCACTCATCTTACACGCTAGTAAAGTAATGCTCAAAATTCTCCAAGCCAGGTTTCAGCAATACGTGAACCATGAACTTCTAGATGTTCAAGCTGGTTTTAGAAAAGGCAAAGGAGCCAGAAATCAAATTGCCAACATTCATTGGATCATCAAAAAAGCAAGAGAGTTCCAGAAAAACATCTATTTCTGTTTTATTAACTATGCCAAAGCCTTTGACTGTGTGGATCACAATAAACTGTGGAATATTCTGAAAGAGACAGGAATACCAGACCACCTGACCTGCCTCTGGAGAAATCTGTATGCAGGTCAGGAAGCAACAGTTAGAACTGGACATGGAACAACAGACTGGTTCCAAATAGGAAAAGGAGTACATCAAGGCTGTATATTGTCACCCTACTTATTTAACTTATATGCAGGGTACATCATGAGAAACACTGGGCTGGAGAAAACACAAGCTGGGACCAAGATTGCCAGGAGAAATATCAATAACCTCAGATATGCAGATGATACCACCCTTATGGCAGAAAGTGAAGAAGAACTAAACAGCCTTTTGATGAAAGTGAAAGAGAAGAGTGAAAAAGATGGCTTAAAGCTCAACATTCAGAAAACGAAGATCATGGCCTCCCACCCCATCACTTCATGGGAAATAGATGGGGAAACAGTGGAAACAGTGGCTGATTTTATTTTGGGGGGCTCCAAAATCACTGGAGATGGTGACTGCAGCCATGAAATTAAAAGATACTTCCTCCTAGGAAGGAAAGTTATGATCAACCTAGATAGCATATTCAAAAGCAGAGACATTCCTTTGCCAACAAAGGTCCATCTAGTCAAGGCTATGGTTTTTCCAGTAGTCATGTATGGATGTGAGAGTTGGACTATAAAGAAAGCTGAGTACTGAATAATTGATGCTTTTGAAGTGTGATGTTAGAGAAGACTCTTGAGAGTCCCTTGGACTGCATGGAGATTCAACCAGTCCATCCTAAAGGAGACCAGTCCTTGGTGTTCATTGGAAGGACTGGTGTTGAAGCTGAAACTCCAAAACTTTGGCCACCTGATGTGAAGAGCTGACTCATTTGAAAAGACCTTGATTCTGGGAGGGATTGGGGGCAGGAGGAGAAGGGGACATCAGAGGATGATATGGTTGGATTGCATCACTGACTCAATGGACGTGATTTTGAGTAAACATCGGGAGTTGGTGATGGACAGGGAGGCCTGGCGTGCTGCAGTCCATGGCGTCGCAAAGAGCTGGACACGACTGAGTGACTGAACTGAACTTAAAAGAATAATATCAACTATGGTGATATATTTTATAACATGGGGAATATAGCCAATATTTTCATTACCATAAATGGGTAATAACCTTTAAAAATACAGTACAAATAAATTTTTTATTTAAAAAAGAGTCTTTGTTTGTTAGGTGAAAGCTGGCATAATAATTAAATTTTGCTTTTCTAATTTTATAAAGTCACGTCAATTGTTCTCTAGAAGGAGGAAGGTATTTCTAAAAAGAAACTACACATCCAGGTTGCTTTTTATGTTGAGAATGATTTTCTAATATTTATCTTCGGTTACAATTTCAAATTCTACATTTTCATTGCTAGTACAAACAAAAGTGAATGATTTTTGTATATTAACCTGGTATCCTGCACCCTTGCTGTAATTTCTCATTTGTTCCCAGAGTTATTTTGCCAGTTCTTTTGGATTTTTAACATAGGTGATCATATCATGTGTGAATAAAGACAATTTCATATCTTTGTTATCAATCTTGCCTTGTCTTATTAACTAGAGCTGAACTTATTTTAATGTAATCAAATAACAAAGTTTTTCCTTATAATACCCACATATATAATAAAGGAAAGGAAAAAATGTGGTAATGAAATAAATTCAAGTTTAATAGAATATAGCAATATAACATCTCTGAAAAAAAAAACTGTATGTATCTAGCATATGTGTATGTTTACTGATGTATTTAGCTAACACCAGATTTGAGTCAGAGAAACTATTTCAGGTCACATCTCTGACCTTTGCGAGGTTACTGAGTCCAGCAACAGGTTTCCCAACTGTGCAGGTGAGAGACATCCATAGTTAGCTCATTCCAAAAGGATAAGGCTTCAAGAATACCAATGAGACTTCCAACCAAATGTATTCACATAAAATGGGAAAAAAAAATCATAAGCAATCAGTTAATTGATCAGCTGTACATAGCACCCATCCCCCAATATAAAAGAGCTGAAAATAAGTATAAGAAGTTCCTTGGAGATTGTAGAACTTAAGAAAAAAGGAGTTTTAAATGGTCTATATAGTCTGTCACCTGCCCAGAAATGTATGGAGTGAGACACAGTCTTTAACAGGATCTGAACAGGTTCTTTTGACTTAATTACCATGATGGAGTAAACTAACAATTTCCTTTATCATTATTATGACTTGGAGTAGTTGCTATCTATGAATATTTGGCATACTGATGAGCTACTTTTTGCGATTTTAAAGGCCTCCAAGTCAAATGTAAGATTCAGATTCTTCTCAGGCTAAATGAATTGACTTGATAGTTTTATAGTTTAGTTGGGGGGGGCGGGGCGGTGGTTCCTGCACATCAAGCACCATGTTAAGCAAAATTTCCCCCTAAAGGGCAGCTTTGTGGGGCTGATGGATAGAATATACAGGTGTGTATAAACTGCAAAACTGATTGACAGATGACAAATGCTTCACTGCTCTGCCCTGGAGCCAAAGAATAGCAGGTAACTTATCTTTGCTGTTTCGTTGTTCCTCTTTTCAATATTTTCTTTGCCAATAGTGAAATCTTATTATTCCCTATGCATTTATAGTTTGGTATTTTAAAATTTTCTCTTATTCATTTACAAAACCTCTTAAAATTTGTCACTTTTATTTCAACCTGTTACAAATACTGGCTCATGGTTGCAGCTTTATCTAAAGTAGTAACTGGTTTTCAACACAGGTGAAGACAGTAAGTACATAAACATCAGTCCTAAGTATAAATATTTCTTTACTGACAGCCAAGAGCACACATGCATTATCAGGCCTGATCATAATCAGGTGAAGAATGAAGGTTAAAACTTTGTTTTCAGTATATCTTTCTGATTAATCAGCAGCAGCACTTATTATAGCAGGCATTAATTTTAGCAATTCCAGAAGAGAAACACAATTCCTACTTTCAAGAAGGAAATGGCAACTCACTCTAGTAATCTTGCTGCAAAATTCTACGGACGGAGGAGCCTGGTGGGCTACAGTCCATGGAGTCCAAAGAGTTGGACATGACTGAGTGACTAAACAACAACAAAGCCTTCAAGATGGTTTTTAATTCTTTGAAAAGACAAAATATTCACACATGAAAAAGTGAACAATATGAAAGTTAGTCTGTTTAAAAAACAGCAGAATAGATGTCTGCAGGTATTATGCATGCATATGATACAGACAATAAATGTTATGGAATTCAGATGAATTCAGGGAGCCAACTCAGAGAATGTTTCATTGCTCGTCAGACTTGAAAGATAGGTAGGACTCACAAAAAACAGAGGACAAGGGTGGATGTCTGGATGGGTGAAGATCGAGTAAATGGTGTGAACAGCTATATTGGCAAAAAGCATGCTGTATTAAAAGAGTGACTTTATCAGTCTGAATAGATATGGCAGTCAAAGATAGAATGCTGTCTTTCATGTCTTACAGAACATTTGAACACTTCATCTTTTGTGTTCTTGGGGGCTGTTTTAACAACTTTACAACAAAGCATATCCTATTGCTCGAAGTTTTGTTGTAGAGGTTTGTTCTTCAGCTCATCTGAGACCTCTGAGACAGAAGCTGTATTCTTTCTCTACTACCATGAGCATCTAGTAAACACCTGGTACACGGAAGTCACTTACTAGAATTTAAGTGAATGAAAGAAAGCACAATAAATACTGAGAAATGTTTCTTTTAGTAAAGATCATCGTGCGTGCATTGTGTCTGACTCTTTGCAACCCTATGGACCATAGCCTGCCAGGCTCCTCTGTCCATGGAATTTTCCAGTGAAGATTATTTTTCATTAATGACTGGAGTTTTAATTCTCAGTAAGAAAGGCATAAGATATTCTAAGGGTTTCTAGTTTCAAATGAAATTTTATCTAGCTTTCCACTAAAAATGGGATCAACTGAAAAATGTATCTGAAAATGTTGACTTAGACCCCACTAAACAGGTTTATTTTTATGTATTCATTCACAAATATTTATTGAGTACTTACTATTTACAGGTCACTGTTCTACATGAAAAAAGTAAGGAGCTAAAAAAAAAAGATTAAAAAATAATAATAATAAAACCCTGCCTTTAAGGAGCTTATATTCTAGTAAAGAGAAACAAAAAATTTAAAGTTCCAACAGGTATAGTAGTATACAAAAGGACCCTGAATTGCTCACCTCTTGCAATATCCACATTTTCTTGGTATGTATTTTTAAAATTTTATTTATTTTATAATGGGTCCTTGCTGTTTATCTGTTTTAAATATAGCAGTGTGTATGTGTCAATTCCAAACTACCAATCTATCCCTCTCTCAACCCTGCCCTCACCAACCATAAATTCATTCTCTAAGTCTGTGGGTCTGTTTCTGTTTTGTAAATAAGTTCATTTGTATCATTTTTTTAGATTCCCAGTGATATGATATGATATTTGTCTTTGTCTGACTTACTTCACTTAGTTTAAGGCTTTGCAGCACTGAGTTCCTGCCTGCTCTGAGCTTGTGTCTAGCCAGGTGACCTGCTTTGGTCAACAGGACATTAGCAAACTGATACAAGCTCATAGAAAGGCCTGCTGGCTCTTGCGTCTCTCTGTCGGGAGACTAGTCCTCTGCTAGTCGAGGAGTCAAGGCTGAGAGGCACCAGCAACAGAGGTAAGATGCTCCCCTCATCTCACTGAGGCCCCCTAGAATACCTAGCATCCTGGAGACCCGCAGATAGTGACTGTGCCTAACCCGGGGACAGACCCGGTGACTGTGCCTAACCCATTTCAACAGAGTTGCCAGAGAGTGACAGAGAGACATGGGAGATGAAGATAGGAAAGTAAAGGGAAGAGGTCAGACCCAATTTTGCAGAACTCTAAAGTCCATAGCTCGCAAAGAGACAGCCATGACTGGACTCAGCACACACACAAGCACAGGAATTCTCAAAGCCTTAATATGCTAATAAGTCTTAAGAGTTTCCAAACAGGAGACTCAGAATTCTGCAATTCCTCAAATGTATCTGGTAACCCAACACATTTTCTCTTTTTCTCACAGAGCATCTCAAAGCTCTGCCAAATTCGTCAGGGGGTGGTTTTCATCTTTAGGTCCCAGGCTAGGCTGAGATGGAATGGTTGGAGACATGCTGAAACTAGCACCCTGACAACATTCCAGAAGATCCAAACACTTAGGTGGAGTCAGCTCCAAAGTATGCCTCTCCTGGCTATGTAATTTGACATGCAGCAGATATACTGGCTTTTTTCATTAGAAAAGTTTCATATGTAGCATATTACATCATCACATAAAGGTTCCAAATGAAATAAAGTTCTACCAAGAAAAAAATCAGATGGTAGGTTAAAATACACAGAAGTTATAAATCACTAAGCCTTATAAGCTTTCCATTAATTAAAAAAAAAAAAAAAGGTTAGGTTCTCCAGATGTTCCTAATCCACAACACTTGGATGAAAACCCAATACCTTAACCTGTCTCAGCAAAGAACATCTTATTTCTACATAAAAGAAATGGAATTGCTGTGATAATTTTAAAGATGGATTAACATTCAAGTGACTTACATATAAATGCACATGATTGTTGATTTGTTATAGGAAATACTGTCTCAACCCAAGACCGTGATGCCAGGGAGGTTTGCTCTCTCTGCTGCATTTAAGACCATGTATGTATACACAAGACAAGAATTTTCATTCAACTGTATTATTTGACCCCAAACTCTGCTCTTTCCCTAAATTGTTCATTATACCTTTTCACTCCAGCTCCTTCCATTTACTTTTTCTGAGAATACAAATATTAAAGGTGAGAATATATAGCATCTCCACCCAAACAGTATCCCTTGTGTATACTATATTTAAATTGAAAAACTCTTGGCCATTACAAAACTATTTGATCAGTTATATTTTCCATATTTTCCTCTGTCATATTGTATATGAAAGAATGTATGCAGAAATAACGTAAATTAAGCACTTTAAGGAAATGGATTCTCAAAACAACATATACATGCTTTTTAAAATTGTTGTTTAATGGCAAACTTCCTTTCTGTAAACTGAGAAGAGGCACCTTCCTTCTTTGCTCCCCTGAAAGGTCCATATTCCCTCTCTCTCTGACTGATCACACTCTGTCAGTTCCTTTTCTGTAGGCCAGAAGGGAGACTCCCCCCGGCCCCCACCGCCCCACCGCTTCTGTTCCATGTTGCTAATGGCAGAGGAGACTTATCAGACACATGGAGTTGCCAGAAAGCACATACAGGAGAACCCAAAGCAAGTTCCTAAGAGCCTCCTGCTGTAGAAACTCTGTTTCCTTCCCACCACAGGGTATACTTCCTGCTAAGATGGAGTCCTCCCAGTGAATCCACATATGAGCATGGCACTACATCCTTCAAGGGGACAGAAAAGAAATATCTACTCAATCAAGAAACATGTATTTATTACTTACCCAAGAAGCCATGTATTGGGTATTTTGGAGACATCCACTGTATAACACCAATCCTGGCCACAAGGCAAATTCCCTATAGTTGGGGGAATAAGGTAGCATTTTCTCTGTAAAAGAATATTAACTGTTCAAAATATATTGACTTATTCAGAGAATGACATTACAGAGTTCAGTAGAAGAGATACTATTTGGGATGAGTCAGGTCATCAGGAAGGAGAAACTTTTATTTCAGTAATGCAACATAAGCCTCAATTCAGTTAGGTAGGTAGAGAAATAAGGAGATGGACACAAGCAAGGCTTTTGGTGGGAACATATATTTCCTCCGGTGGGGGGGGGGACTTCATTAAGTGTATCAGGTAATATTCCAGGTGGAGAGATAGTAACACCTGGCAAGGCTGGTTCCCTTGGCTCTTACATGCTAGAGCAAAAGATAAATGAACGAGTGACCAGCAGTAAGCACCATCACATCAAATCATGACAAACACTGTGAAAGAAACACAGCCGGAGGATGGCACAGGGGAGGGATGACAACTTCCACCAAGATGGTCAGGGAAGGCTGCTCTGAGGTGTCCTTGGACCTGGGCAACGAAAGGAGCAAAGGGTGGGGGTTAGGGGTAGGATTTCCTAAACTCTAGGTCGGAGAACTCTGGGAAATACCAAAGAGTAACTGAGGAAAACAAAAACAATCCTTTTCCATGGAGATTCTTTTTGAAGTTTCATAATACACATGGGAACACTGAAGACATCTGAAAGTCCTTGAGGAAAAAGAACCTATTAATATTTGGCCCAGTGCTTCCCCAGGACACTACAGAAAGCAGTGATCCTTTCTTTCTTGGTGGTGATGTCTGCCTTGCAGGGGTTGGGAGAGTGGAGGGTGGTTCTAATACAATAATATTTTTAGTATTGGCTCTCAGAACACTGCTTAATGCTAAACTAAGAAGTCTGCAGACTCCAGTAGAATAAAACCTGAATAGGGTTCCCTGGAGTTATGCCATATGGAGACCTGTTTGGAATTTGATTCATACTAAATAGGAAGGCCTTCTAACTTTTGAACAGAGAATTGATAAGCTTAAAGGTGTGGGTTTTGATGCTGTCAGCCCGATACTGATAATGTTAAGTGGGTTTAATAAAGGAGAATATAGAACAAGGTAGATTAGCTAGGAAACATTTTTCTAGCCTAAGTGAGAATGCTTGAACCAAGATTTAAAGTGGATGAAGGGGAAGGGAGAGAGATGAAACATTAGGAAAGAAGACGTGACCAAACAAGTGGACATCTCTCTGGAACTTGGGAGAGACAAGACACTCAGTAGTGAGTTGGAAGCAGTGGTTGGTACTGCGATGGTGGATCGAACACAACAAAATCAAATTGATTAACATTGCACAAGCAAACAAAGGATATGCAAAGACAGAAGGATGAAACGGCAATAAGGAAGGAAACAAGGATGAGGTTATGCTATGAACAACCTACAGTGGAATGTTTAGGAGTTTCCTATGCATTTTATCGGCAAACTACTAGGAATTTCTCAGCAAGAATGATTTGCAGTATGTTTCAGTTAAGTTCCACTGAGTACAGTGTGTAGGATTCCCTGGAGAAGAGAGAATCAAGATAGAGCCACTCAAGGTCAAGTTCAAAAGTCCAGGTGGAAGATAAGCAGTTGCCTAAGAGAGAATGGAGCCTGCGGATGGAGACGAGGAAAGAGACGCTAAAGGCCTCTCACAGGTGGAACACGGAACCGGCGGAGACCAAGTGTGAGTGAAGCATCACTGATGGGGGTGGAAGAGATGATGGCATTTTCATCACAACTGAGAAGGTGAGTCAGCCAATTGGAGTCACAGGTGGAGGCAGCAGGTACCTGGGAGCAGATCCTCCATCCCATCTGAATGTGCTGAATTTGAGGATCCAGTGGGCCGACTGGGAAGAGAGATTCTGCAGCCCAATCTGAACATGAAGGAGGAGTTCAGCCTACAGACAGGGATTGTAGGAAGGGTCCATTCGGCAGGAAGAGCAGGTGACAAGACTCTGTCCTGACTCCACCACCTCCTCTCCTGATGACTCTGGATGCTACTCCTCCTTCCTCTGACTCAATTTTCTCCTCCATAAAATGGGAATGATAATAATACCACCCTTACAACACTGTCACAAGGGTTAAATAAGTCAGTATATGTGAGTTGCCTAAAACGGCATCTAGCACACAGCGAGACCACAGTAGTGTCATTATTTTATTGTGGTTATTATTATTTTATTGTGTTATTAACAACACAGTTGAAGGACTTTTAAAGCAATGAACTAGAGCAATAATCTTTAAAATAACTTTCTGCTCTCAGTGTCCAGTTATACAAACTTTCTTTTCCTTCATGAGAATGAGTAAATAATGCTATTGCTATGCAGTTGATAGTTTGATTTTCAAATTCAGGCTCAGAAAGATAGCCTCATGAAAGCATGATACACTATATCATTCACTGCCTGGTGTACAAAGCTATTATTTTCTTTGTACTATTTGATTAATTAGACTCTTATAGTAACACAGAGACTAGACCTACATTTCGAAGGGATTTTAAAGACAATTCAAGACTTTGTAAGACTGGGATAGACTTGGAGGTTCAGGGGGATGAGCTGAGAAAGTGTGACTTTATTACTGAAGATTCTATATCAACTGTTTACAGTATTGATGACCTTCATCAGACACCTCAGGTACCTTAGGGTTAGGCTGAGGGAAATTTTAAAGAAATAATTTCTCCAAAAATGTATGATCATGAGAATGCTAATTGTTTTACTGTTACAATAAAACTGCAAAGATTATAAATACAGTTTGATGAAGCTGGCTGTGAACCACCACCTTAAAAATGCATGCCTGTTAATCTGTCTCTCAAAGCAGCCCTTCACAAAGGAAAGGATTATCTCATCAGTACATTCTGTTGTGTTGTGCAGTGAGGACACTTCATTGGTTCAACCAATGATGGTTTTTGGGAAGCAGTTAATATCCTGAGGAGGCATGCTGGGATAAGAACAGCACAATTTCTCTTCACAGTGGTAAAACAGTTCATTCATTTGTCTTAAATGCAAAGACCTCAAAAATAAAATTGCAAGGCATGCTTTCAGGTGACTTTTTAAGGTTTGAAAAATATTTAAAATACGCATTTAAAAATGAAGATTCAGTTATCTTATTGGACTTATTTAATAGTCACCAGTAAAGAATTTGCTTACCAACACAGGAGACTCAAGAGATGCGAGTTTGATCCCTGGGTCGGGAAGATCCTCTGGAGGAGAGCATGGCAACCCACTACAGTATTCTTGCCTGAAAAATTCCATGGACAGAGAGCCTGGTGGGCTACAGTCCATAACGACACAAACAGTCAGACATGAGTGAGCAACTGAGCACAGCACACAATAATGTTTAAAATTCTGATGAAACATAACTGTTCTTATGTATAAGCATATATAGATGAGATTTATGTCCTTCAAGGTTAGAGTCAGAGATACACAGGAGAATTTTCTAATATTTCAGTTTAGTTATCAAAAGTATGTAGACAGTATCATTTTTAGAAACTGCAAGCAATGTAAATATACAGAGATTTAGGCAAAGGATATTTTCCATTGTTGATCACGTTTTTTTTTCCGAAGATTTTCTTTTTTTCCTCTCGGATGGTACTGTGAATCCAAAGATATTTTCCTTGAAATTCATAGAGAGTGTAAGGTTGGTTTGGTGTTTAATGTTGAAACCCCTGGAACTATAAGGAAGTTGCCAAAGCATGGAATTTTCAATTATATTTTATATGAAATAACACATAGTTTATATTTAGCTTCAGATTAAAAAAAAATCTCTCTACAAATTTAAATAGAAGATTCTTTCCAAAGAAGCCAAACAGGAAGCTGAAAAGACTTACAGGAAGGAGGCACTGGGTGCGTGCTAAGTCTCGTAAGTTGTGTCCATTCTGTGCAACCCCATGGACTGTAGCCCTTTAGGCTTCTCTGTCTAAAGAATTCTCCAGGCAAGCATACTGGAGTGAGTTGCCGTGCCCTCCTCCAAAGGATCTTCTTGACCTAGGAATCAAACTTGGGTCTTTTGTGTCTCCTGCATTGTAGGCTGGTTCTTTACCACTAGCGCCGTCTGGGAAGCCCCAAGAAAGCTGTGGCCTGGGCTGTTTAATTTGGTGGAAAGGGTAGTTCAGTTTGAAGGGGAAACCCTGGGCTTCCTGGCCCTTATCTCCAGTGAGTTCCGTAAGATTATTTCAATCTTCTTTAACGTCAGGTCACTAGAAGAGTTTCCCTTCCCTGCTCTGGCTCCCAAAGCTGGAGCAAATGGAAAGACAGCCTACTCTGTGTGTGACCGAGGGGCTGAAGCTGTGCTCCTCTCCCTGATAGCCCTGAGCGCAGGGGCTGGGTGTGTACACAGAGTGCTGCCAGCTTCCTATAATTTGCTATTTTGATCATAAAATTCTGAGACTGTTCATGTTTGTTACATGCCTGACCCTAAACAGCTGGGAGAAACTGAGAGTAAACCTGACAAACGAGGCATTTAATAGAACCAAGATAGAAGTCTTGCCCCAAATTCTGACTTTGCAGCTTAGCTATTATATAAATGAAATCCTTCTGAGCAATAGGAAGTGAAATCAATTTCCCAGAACCTCTGAGAAGGAAGTCTTGAATTAACAGTTTAAATCAAAATTTTAAAAATCAAGCAGTTTGACTTAAAAATCTCAAACTAACTTGAAACAGTTTAGAATAATTGTTCACAAGCTAATAAGTGGGGAATGGATAACATGGGTGGGAAAGAGAAAATAAAAACAAAAAACTGGCTAAAAGTAAGAAAATAGCATATATATTTATATACATATATATATGACATATAAATTTTTTTAAATAGTTCACTCCCCACACATAAGCTTAAAAAAAAAGAAATATTCCCTGTTTTTTCCCTTTGTAGTTGCATCTCCCAGCACCTAACAATAGTGCCTGGTATATAATAGAATCTCAAAAAATAATTATTGAATCAAACAATATATCAATCAATAATTATAGCTAGATTTTATAAGGTTTATGGGGAAATGACACAAGCAATAGGATCAACACAGGCTTTTCAGGGAATAAGATTATAACACCAAATATGAGGGGTTTTGGGGTGCAACACAGCAAGTCTGGCAAATATTAAAAGCTCCATTTGGCTCATTTAAAAGGCACTGTCCCTCTCAGTCCTGCATTAGAGCATTTGTATAATTGCTCTAATATTTTTATCAGAGGTCTGTCTGCCCCATAAGACCATGATGCCTGCTTTCCTCCTGCTTAGTCCGGTGTCTGGCACAGAGTGTTTAATAAAAGTTCCATGAATGAAGGAGCGAATAACAGATAACCAGATAGCAAACACGATTCCAGATGTGTTACTAATTTAGATGCCAAGAATTCCTTCGGTTTTTAAATGTAAAAGAATTATAGGGTGATTTTCCTCTCAAGGTTTTTCAGACTCTTGGGACGACTTGGATTTTTTATTCCACTCCAAGGGTATTGAGGAAAGAATGCTTTCCGTCCTCTGAAATTCCACTGATGACCACATGATGGCGCTGGCACTGCACCATAAATACAGAAGCAGCTGAGCAACGCGGATTCCCTCCAAGGGCCTCCCTGTCTTTCTCCTACCCCCACTTTTCTGCTGCGTTTCCCCTCAGGTCTTCTTTCCATCCAGTCGCACTTGATACATATAATACTTGCCAAGAAGCTGTCAGACCGGAACTGGATACTGCCCACCTGAAGCTGGTATGTTCTTTGTTCTCAGACAGGCCAAATTCTGTCTGTTCCTCCCATCTGCAAATTGCCTTAGAACACTTTGAAGGTTATTTAAAGCTGTGCATTATTAGTTTGCAGTACAGGTCTTTTTATTTTGCATTTGACTGGCCCTTGAAAGTGACCTATTCCTTCCTGACAAAATAGCTAACACAGCAAATTATGTCCTGATAAATTATTAGAATCCTCTCAATTAAGGAGATTGAAATCTAAGGTTTTGCCAACATTTACTGAAGTGGACTCTGACAGATGTTTGTATATTCAAGATATACTGGAAAACTTAGAAAAGAAAAAGTAAATTACTTGATAATACAGCTTTTAAAAACAGAACAGCGATAAACATTTTCATAAAATTAAATGATTTTCTCTTTTTAAATTGAGGGAAATATCATATGTGGTGAAATGCTCCAAGATATTTGTTGAGATATGAAAGTGGTGGAATTTGCTCAGTTGTCTCTCTTTGCGACCGCATGGGCTAATACAGTCCATGGAATTCTCCAGGTCAGAATACTGGAGTGGGTAGCCTTTCCCTTCTCCAGGGGATCTTCCCAACCAGGGATTGAACCCAGGTCTCCCACATTGCAGGCAGATTCTTTACCAGCTGAGCCACAAGGGAAGTTGAGATATAATTTACATTTAATAAAATGAATCTTCTTAAGTACATAGCTCAGTGGGTTCTGATAAATGTTATATCGAATGTTATACACTAACATAAACAGCACCACGTGTCCACAATGGAGATACAGAACTTTCCCAGGACCTAAGATAGTTCCTTCAGGCCCTCTCAGGCCAACTGCCTCCCATACTGGTCTGATTTTTATTTCTTGAAAATAATTTTGCTTGACCTTGACCTTCATATAAATGGACTTATATAAATACTCTTTTTATTTCTGGCTTCTTTTACTATCTTGTCTGGTTTGGTTTTTTGATGTTCAACCATGCTATAGACTATTCTTTTTGATTGCTGAATAGTGTTTATTTTACATATTTGACTTGTTTCCAGTTTTGGCTATAACAATTAAAGCCACTATCAATCAGTTCAGTTCAGTCACTCAGTCGTGTCCGACTCTTTGCGACCCCATGAACTGCTGCGCCCCAGGCCTCCCTGTCCATCACCAACTCCCAGAGTCCACCCAAACCCGTGTCTGTTGGGTCAGTGATGCCATCCAACCATCTCATCCTCTGTCGTCCCCTTCTCCTCCTGCCCTCAAGCCCTCCCAGCATCAGGGTCTTTTCCAATGAGTCAGCTCTTCGCATCAGGTAGCCAAAGTACTGGAGTTTCAGCTTCAACATCAGTCCTTCCAGTGAATATTCAGGACTGATTTCTTTTAGGATGGACTGGTTGGATCTCCTTGCAGTCCAGGGGACTCCCAAGAGTCTTCTCCAACACCACAGTCCAAAAGCATCAATTCTTCAGCTTTCTTTATAGTCCAACTGTCACATCCATACATGACCACTATCAATATTCTCATACAAATGTTTTTGCACACAAATACTTTCATGTCTTTGTGGTTAAACACTAAGAATTGCTGAGTCATAAGATAGGTCCTCCCAGGTGGTGTGCGTGGTAAAGAACCCCCCTGCCAATACAGGAGACATAAGAGATTCAGATTTGATCCCTAGGTTGGGAACATCCCCTGGAGAAGGGCATGGCAACCCACTCCAGCATTCTTGTCTGGAGAATCCCATGGACAGGGGAGCCTGGCAGGCTACAGTCCATGGGGTCGCAGAGTCAGACACAAGGGAGGGACTAACACTTCACTTCAAGGTAGATATATATGTGTGGAAGGTTATCACTAAGTTTCTAAGGTGGTTGTGTTCCTTTACTATGAGTGCCATGACAAAGTACCACAGACTGGGTAGAAAACAGCAGAAATGCACTCTCAGAGTTCAGGAATCCAGAACTCCTGAAATCAGGTAGTGTGATATCAACCTGCTACCACAGACAAACTCCCTCCAAAGGTTCTGGGGAAGAATCTTTACTTGCTTCTTCCAGCTTCTGGTGGTTGCTGGCAGTTCCTGGCACTCCTTGCCTGTGTCAGCACGGCTCCAGTCTACCTAGTCTTGACATGACCTTCTTCCCTGTATGTCTCCTCCGTTTCTGTGATTCAATTTCCCACTTCTTACAAAAACGCCAGTTATTAAATTTAGGATCCATCCTAATCCACGTTGGGGACTCCAGTTGCTCTGCATCCATACCAATCCTGGGTATGGCCAGTTTTTAAAGTTTTGGTCATTCTAGTGTATGCATAGCAGTATCTCATTTTGGTCTGATGTTGAGCATCATTTCACATACTTACTGGTCAGTTAGGAATCTTCCTTGGTAAAGTCCTTTAAGATATTTCCCAATTTAAAAGTTAGGTCGTCCTTTTTTTTTTTCTGATTTGTAGGAATTAGTTACATAATCTGAATATAAATCATTGGTCTGATATATATTATGCAAATATCTTCTTCCTGTCTGTGGCTTTGCTTTTTATTCTCTACAGCGGTTTTCAATGAATGGAAGTTTAATTCTGATATAGTGCCCCCTCTAAGAAACTCCCTGAACACAAGGTTCTGAAGATGTTATATATTTTCCAGGAGCTTTGTGACTTTAGCTTTTTTGTTTAGTTCTATGATTCATGTTGAATTAATTTCTACATACTGTGAGGTAATAGTAAATGTTCATTTACCCCCACATTTATTTAACAGGCCTGACTACATTATTGAGAAGACTCTTACTGTTCCATTATAAAGCTTTGCCTGAAAATTAACTATTTTATGTTGGTACATGGTCGGTTCCAAGGATCTCTGCCTATTCTTGCCACATTAATTTAACTATGATAGTTTTATTGTTAAGTCTTAAAATAAGGTAGTTCAAGTCTTTCAGCTTTGTTCTTTTTCAGGATAATTTTGGTTATTCTAGGTATATTTCTTTTTCATATAAATTTCAGGGTTAGTGATTCAATTTCCATCAAAAAACCTGTTTTGATTTTATTGGTTTAAATTGAATATATAGTAACTAGGCTTTTAAACGGAGAAGGCAGTGGCAACCCACTCCAGTACTCTTGCCTGGAAAATCCCATGGATGGAGGAGCCTGGTAGGCTGCAGTCCATGGGGTCACCAAGAGTCAGACACAACTGAGCAACTTCACTTTCACTTTTCACTTTCCTGCATTGGAGAAGGAAATGGCAACCCACTCCAGTGTTCTTGCCTGGAGAATCCCAGGGATGGAGGAGCCAGGTGGGCTGCCATCTATGGGGTTGCACTGGAGCAACTTAGCAGCAGCAGCAGCAGCAGCAGGCTTTTAAACAGTTATTTTGTTAAGTCCATTTCTTGCTAAGAAAACCTCATTTTCTAAACTTTTTATTTTTACCAAATTGCCTTGTCTTTGAAAAATATGCGTTAACAGTCTAGATCAGAACATATTTTTAAAAATCTTGGAAATTATCCAATCCATTTTAAGCTACTTTTCCTTGAAAATAAAATAAAAACTTCTCAATAATTCAAGTCTGGGAAAGAATTTTTCTGACATTAGAAAAAATGTACCTTTTTATGATAAGTAAAAACCGTAACTCCCCAAATGTTTTAGAAGTGTTATTTTAAAACACACACACACACACATTAATTTCCATTTCATTTAACTGTAGCATCTAAATACATCTCCAGACTAGATTTGATAGAGAAGTATGTTGTCTAGTTATTTTAATTCAGTATATTCAAATCATGGAAAGTTAAAAACAAGTTACTTTTCTTCACATATCTCTATTTCTCATTCCACTTTAATTATATATTTCACAATATAAGGGTATATAATGTTTGAGAAATCCACCACAGAAGAAAACACCTGGCATACTTTACTTTGCAAATGTTTTCAGCCTCAGGTTATTCTTGGTCTTGTTTGTGTTTCTTCACACATGAAATATTTTCATGTTCAGAGAGTAAAAACTCAAAAACAAAGGCTTAATTATGACTGCCCCACATTCCTTTCAAAACTCTTGTTCCCTGGTACATTTTGAAGAAAGGAATCCAACTGCTACCCTTTCCCAGACATCTCTAAGCACTTTATCCCAACCTCACTTCAACGTTCAGTGCATGAACTATCTGGATTCTAACATGCTGTCCTTTATCTTTCCAAATTAAAAGTGACAAGAGCTGCAAAAGTAAGGAATTTTTCTGTCTACAGAATTGGAATGATTCAATGAAAACTGCAGCTCTCCCCAGGGTGCAATTTAAGTATCCACGGTGACGGCGCCATCTGCTGGGCGGGTCAGGAAGCACAGAACTGCTGCTCATCTCCCTCACTGACTGAAGCAGGAGTGCTTCCTGTTTCTCTCCCATCATGAGATGTAGTATCCCCTCAGTATAATATTTCCCATCTCCGTTAAAATTTAACCAGAGTAAGTAGTAACACCCCTCAATTAGAGAAAAACATAACTGACTTTAGTGAAGTTAAACCAATACAACAAAGCTTGTAAGACTAGATCTGTTTGGGGAATGCCCTGGAGATTACTTATAAAGAAGCTAATTGAATGAATTATGAAACAGCCATATAATGAACGCTTAATAGTTATTAAAGATATTTGAAAATGTCTAATGAAAAATAAAATTATTTTTAATATTGCATTTTAACATTAATAGGAAAATAAAGATAATGAAATATATGTACCATTTAAGCCCAAACTAAGGCATTAGTATTTCCTGGTTCAGGACGAATCAGACCTGGGTTCCAATACTATCTCTGACTTTATTTCCCACATTACAGTGGGAAAATTAACGACTCTGAGCCTGTTTCCTCATCAAATAAAGCTAAAAATTACAAAATTCATAGCATTGTGAAAATTAACTGAAGGTAAAGCCCTTAGAATGATCCCAGGCAGAGATTATACTTTTATGGAAAGTATTTATGAGTTTATAGGGAAAATAAAATAATTCAGGTCAAAACTTAAAAGTTTGCTTATGAAAAACAATTTTAATTCTTCATTAAGTATGTTTGCTAGAGTTGGACACGACTGAAGCAACTTAGCATGCATGCGTGCATTGGAGAAGGAAATAGCAACCCACTCCAGTATTCTTGCCTGGAGAATCCCAGGGATGGAAGACCCTGGTGGGCTGTTGTCTATGGGGTCGCACTGGAGCGAATTAGCAGCAGCAGCAAGTATGTTTGCTGTTGTTGTTTAGTCACCAATTTGTGTCTGACTCTTTTCTGACCCCCTGTAATCTGCTAGGCTCCTCCGTCCATGGGATTTTCCAGGCAAGAATACTAGAGTGGGCTGCCATGCCCATCTCCAGGGGATGTTCCCTGACTCAGGGACCAAACCCCAGTCTCCTGCATTGGCAGACGAATTCTTTACCACTGAGCCACCTGGGAAGCACCTAAATATTTTTCCACTTCCTAATTTTTTAAGAGTAAAAATATTTGATTTCAACAATCAAGGAAATGAAGTAAAAATAAAAAATAAGAGATACCTATTAATATTAGTGTTTACAGGCCTGTGGACCAATTACAAAAATAAGAAGAAAATAACTTCTATCTGGTTCTAATGTAGGCTTCAAGAGTGGTAGGGCAGCCATCAGAAAAGCAGCTGTTTACATGCAAATCTTACACTAGTCCTAACTATGTTAGAACTGTCGGTAACAAATGCAGTGTAGTGCATTTAAAAGACTTGGGCACCTGGGACCATCAGGATGGAGAGCCATCACTTCTTCTAGAATCTTATATACAGTTTTGGAAAAGCTCAAAATAGTTAATATAACAAGTGATGGGTCCATACCTTTATCAGCAAGAGATGATGTTCTTCATTTTTGTAAGTACTAAGACCTGCATAAACCTAAAATTTCCTCACAAATGTATACCAACTAGGTAGGTGGGAACAACTTTATTTTTTATCCTAGCAGTTCCTGTTTCCCTTTAGGATCCCATAAAAACAAATAATTCTTAATTATACAAAGATGAAAGGGAAAGTTATAATAAAGGCATTGTAAAGAAAGTATGAAGGAGCATTATAATGTTAAACCCTATACTGTGGCAGTTAGGAAACAGAGAATGTATCAGTTTTAACAATATGTAACTGTTCATGAGCTCCTTATTGCAAAATTCAGGCTTAAATTGAAGGAAGTAGGGGAAACCACTAGGCCATTCTAGTATGACCTAAATCAAATCCCTTATGATTATATAATGGAGATAACAAATAGATTCAAGGGATAGATCTGGTACACAGAGTTCCTAAGAACTATGGACCAATGTTTGTAACCCTACAGGAAGGTGAAGCTGAAGGTGAAGGTGAAGTCGCTCAGTCGTGTCCGACTCTTTGTGACCCCGTAGACTGTAGCCTACCAGGCTCCTCCATCCATGGGATTCTCCAGGCAAGAATACTGGAGTGGGTTGCCATTTCCTTCTCTAGGGGATCCTCCCGACCCAGGGATCAAACCCAGGTCTCCCGCATTGGAGGCAGATGCTTCAACCTCTGAGCCACCAGGGAAGCCCTACAGGAGGTAGTGACCAAAACATCCCAAAGAAAAAGAAATGCAAGACGGCAAAGTGATTGTTTGAGGAAGTTTTACAAATAGCTGAGGAAAGATGAGAAGTGAAAGCCAAGGTAGAAAGGGGAAGATATAACTAACTGAATGTAGGGCTCCAGAAAAGATTAAGGAGAGGTAAGAAAGCCTTCTTAAATAAACAATGCTTAAAAAAAGAAAGAAAGATAGAAAAGAAGGAGGAAAAAGAATAGGAAAAACGAGAGATCTCTTGCAGAAAACTGGAGATATCAAGGGAACATTTCATGCCAGGATGGGCATGATAAAGGACAGAAATGGTAAAGATCTAACACAGGCAGAAGAGATTAAGAAGAGGTGGCAAGAATACAAAGAACTATACAAAAAAGGTCTTAATGACCCAGATAATGAATGCAGCCACTCATCTAGAGCTGGACATTCTGGAGTGTGAAGTCAAGCGGGCCTTAAGAAACATGACTACAACAAAGCTAGTGGAGGTGATGGAATTCCAGCTGAGCTATTTCAAATCCTGAAAGATGATGCTGTGAAAGTGCTGCACTCAATATGCCAGCAAATTTGGAAAATTCAGCAGTGGCCAAAGGACTGGAAAAGGTCAGTTTTCATTCCAATCCCAAAGGACAATGCCAAAGAATGTTCAACGTACTGTGCTAGTGTGCTCATTTTAGATGCTGCTGCTGCTGCTGCTAAGTCATGTCAGTCATGTCCGACTCTGTGTGACCCCATAGACGCAAGCTCACCAGGCTCCCCCACCCCTGGGATTCTCCAGGCAAGAACACTGGAGTGGGTTGCCATTTCCTTCTCTAATGCATGAAAGTGAAAAGTGAAAGTGAAGTTGCTCAGTCATGTCCAACTCTTAGTGACCCCATGGACTGCAGCTCACCAGGCTCCTCTGTCCATGGGATTTTCCAGGCGAGAGTACTGGAGTGGGGTGCCATTGCCTTCTCCGCATTTTACATGCTATCAAGATTATACTCAAAATCTTTCAAGCTAGGCTTCAGCAGTATATGAAGCGATGTACCGGCTAGGTTTAGAAAAGGCAGAGGAACCAGAGATCAAATTCATTGAATTTGAGGAATCAGAGCCAATATTCACTGGATCATGGAGAAAGCAAGGGAATTCCAGAAAAACATCCACTTGTACTTCACTGACTATGCTAAAGCTTTTGACTGTGTGGATCACAATCAACTGTGGAAAATTCTTAAAGAGATGGGAATATCAGACCACCTGACCTGTCTCCTGAGAAACCTGTATGCAGGCCAAGAAGCAACAGTTAGAACTGGACAGGGAACAACAGATAGGTTCCAAATTGGGAAAGGAGTACGTCGAGGCTGTATACCATTGCCCTGGTTGTTTAACTTTTATGCAGAGTACATCATGCGAAATGCTGGACTGGATGAATCGCAAACTGGAATTGAAGCTGCCATGAGAAATAACAACAACCTCAAATATGCAGATGACACCACTCTAAAGTAAAGAGGAACTAAAGAGCCTCTTAATGAGGGTAAACGAGGAGAGTGAAAAAACTGTAAGGATGTGAGAGTTGGACTATAAAGTAAGCTGAGTGCCGAAGAATTGATGCTTTTGAACTGTGGTGTTGGAGAAGACTCTTGAGAGTCCCTTGGACTGCAAGGAGGTCCAACCAGTCCATCCTAAAGGAGATCAGTCCTGGGTGCTCATTGGAAAGACTGATGTTGAAGCTGAAACTCCAATACTTTGGCCACCTGATGCAAAGAGCTGACTCTTTTGAAAAGACTCTGATGCTGGGAAAGATTGAGGGCAGGAGGAGAAGAGGACGACAGAGGATGAGATGGTTGGATGGCATCACCGACTCAATGGACATGAGTTTGGGTAAACTCTGGGAGTTGGCGATGGACAGGGAGGCCTGGCGTGCTGTGGTTCATGGGATCGCAGAGAGTCAGACATGACTGAGTCACTGAACTGAACGAGGTTTGTTATAGCTATTTTCCAAGCAGCAGGCATCTTTTAATTTTGTGGCTGCAGTGTTTTTTCCAGGAGTCCTGTACAGATGTGAGAGTTGGACTATAAAGAAGGCTGAGCATTGAAGAATTGATGCTTTCAAATTGTGGTGCTGGAGAAGACTCTTGAGAGTCCCTTGGACTGCAAGGAGATCAAACCAGTCAATCCTAAAGGAAACCAATCCTGAATATTCACTGGAAGGACTGGTACTAAAGCTGAGGCCTCAATACTTTGGTACCTGACATGAAGAGCCGACTCATTGGAAGGTTTCCTGATACTGGAAAAGACTGAAGGTAAAAGGAGAAGAAGGCATCAGAGGATAAGATGGTGAGATATCATCACCGATTCAATGGACATGAATTTGAGCAAATTCTGGGAGACAGTAGAGGACAGAAGAGCCTGGTGTGCTTCAGTCCATGGGGTCATGAAAAGCCTTATAGCACTTAGCTACTGAACAACAACTGTTCACATATATTGCAGTTGTACAACTCCTACCAATATAAAAGTCTATAAACTTACACATAAGGAAGGAATATAATGATGTGATTTCAGATATTTAAAACTACTCTGATGAGGGAATTACCTTCTTGCAATGAAGATTATATCTTAATATTTCTATCTTCTTGGTACCAGACATTAGTCTATGCAGCAGGTTTGAATTTGCAACCTCATATTTAGGTAACAGAAATAGCACCCTTTATTTTCTTTAATTCATTTAAATTCAACTCTGAGTACCATCCCAACAACAGGCTGTCAAGAAATCCAGTCTCAACCAGTATGGCGACTTCTGCTCCAAACTCAAATACAGCAGCAAAGCTTGAGAGTTTTGTTTGGCAAGGGGCACGGGGAGGGAGTAACTGCTAGTCTTCTGGAAAAATAATGACAGCTGCTGTGACGCAGAATCCAGGCTCTCACAGTCACCATTGCCTCTGTGTCATTCTCAGGGCATGTGAACTTGTGCCTTGCATGGGAACCTGAAGGCCGGGAGGACATGCTCCCCTTCAAGCCCCTCTCTCATATCTTGCTGTCACAATCCTTCAGGTTTAGAAGGAGTTGGCCTTGGGCTTCCAACATCCTTTCCATAATTTTTATCCCACTTGGGCATAAGATAAAATGTTATGTTTTAATCAGGGGATGATAGAAGAACGGAGATACTTTTTTCTATCCTTTGTCAATCCTGACTATCCATTGCCTGGATAAGATGTCCAAACTTTCTTACGGAAGGACAGAAACTTAATATTAACTCTTTTATATATTGCTACAATGAAATTCTTAAATCTTTTCTAGTCCACTCATCCCAACACTCACACCTCCCTCGGGTCACTATGGAAATCACATATACAGAAGAGTCTGCCTGCCAAGGCAGGGACATAGGTTAAATACCTGGTCCAAGAAGATCCCACCTGCGGCAGAGCAATTAAGCTCACATGCCCCAACTGCTAGGCCTTATGAGCTACAACTACTGAGCGGGTATCCCTAGAGCCTGTGCTCTGAAACAAGAGAAGCCCCCACAATGAGAACTCTGCGCGCCACAATGAAGAGCAGCCTCCGATTGACACAACTGCAGTGTGTCCGAATGCGGCAATGAAGACCCAGCGCAGCCAATAAATGAGTAAACACATCAATAAATGAAAAGCAAAGAGGAGCAGAACACTTATCTTCCTGACTGCTGGCCCATCCATTATGACTTCCCTCCTACTACCTCTGCTAGCACTAGTTACATAATTGCAGGGTCAAGTGCAAAATGCTGGGTCCTTTTATTGAAAATTATTAAGTTTCAAGACAATGGCAACAGAGCATGAAAGCTAGCCCCAGACCTTTCTAAGTGGGGGACCATTCTTAGGTGACTGCACAGGTCACACGACCTTGAAGCTTGTCCCAACCTCTGTTTACTTCAGCCCTTCACCATCTCCGACAACCTCCTAACTGATATTCTTCAGGCTTACTCCCTTGAGAATCATCCTGTACACACTCTCCATATAAAATGCTAAAGCAGACATCTGGTTCTGTCACATCCTGTTTAAGTCTTTCAATAACTCCCTGAAAGGGGGGTGTCCATGCTATAAATGTGAACTGCAGCACACTCCTCCATCTGGTCTCTGATTGACTGGTCGTCTCCTATCTCTTTCCACTCTCTGCTTCACACGCAGTTTTCCAACTAGAAGTCAAAATTCAGAACCATCTATCAGATTCCACCCAAACCACCTGAGAAAGATGGTGAATCAACTTGGGATTATGCTATATACATGCCTTTGTTTCATGTTGATAGCAGTCTGTCCTTCTAGAAGAAACAGCTTCCAAAGATGTTATTTTGTCAGTACAAGAGAGCTCAGGAACCATAAAATTAAATGCTATTTTAAACATGATTGAGATTTATAGACACTATCAATGTCATTATTTCTAATCCTGCTAGAGTACAAATTGTCAAAGAGATTTCACCATTCATGTATCTTTTTTTTTTTTTTTTGATATTTTGAGCAAATATGTATTATACAATTGCTATGTCCCAGGCTCTTTGCTAGGTCCTGAGGCCAGACTGATGAATGAGAAGAAGTAAGATATAATCCTTTTTCCATGGAGGTCATTGTTTAGACAAGATGAGGAAGACAGTTAACAAAGCAATTAGGATGTAATCTCTTGTGGCTGTTATATGTTGAGCCCTTACAAGTATAGCATGGTGTATTTCATACATGCTATTGTTAATCCTCAAAAAATTAAGTAGTGTTATTCCTTTCTGAAAATGAGAAAACTAGATTTCCAACAGTATAAATAATATGCTATGTAGGTTATAAACAAGGACTTAAATTTCATTCCAAAGCCCCCTTCTTTCTAGTATGTTACGATGCTGTGTCTCATATACATTAAGAATGGTACTCTAAAAGCTGGTGTGTGCAGAGAAGTGACCAGCAAACCCAGCCCAGGGTTATCTATAATAACAAGCCAAAGAGAAAAGAATAAGAAGTGACTGGTCTGTGGACAAGAGTAAAGAACGGCATACAAAGTACACATTGCCCGGCACAAAAGAGTGTCATCTTCTAGCAACTGCAAGTAGTCTGGAAGGAAAGGATCATTTATGAAGTGAGGACACATGGAACCAAAAAGTCAGGCAAAGGGCCCTGCCGTAAGTGCTCGGCAGGCCACCAAAAGAGCTCAGGCTTTGTTCATTAGGTGCGGGGGGGTTCCTGGAGAAGACTTCAGTGGGAAATGATACATTAGATACGAATTTTAGAAAAACATACTGTTACCAATTTGGGGAACATATCAAAGGAACAGGAGACCACAGGCAGAAAGACTGTTCAGCAGGTCACTGAAGTCTAGAGAAAAATGGAGACAGCCTGAACAAAGTCAGTGTGGAGAATAATAAGAGGAAGCCCATTTTATGACATAGATAACAAGAAGAGGGATTTGGTGATCAGTTAAATCAGGACTTTGTGATAAATATGAAAAAGAAACCTACATAAATTGAAGGGTTTTAATTTAAATACTGGAGTGAATGGTTCTTAACCCAATTGCTCACCCAGATCTACAACCCCAAGCAGCAGACATGTGAAGTTTTATCTTCTGCCATAACTTTCCATTTAAGAAACCATTGCAGACTTTATCTTCTTCATAATTGAAGCACGTCTTCATTCTCACTTTCTTGAATCACACAACCTTGTTGTTGTGTCTCTTCTCAATAGAAGAGTCTGTGATTACTTAGGGATGTTGCCTTTCTTCTCAATTATTTTCTAAGAAACTGTTAACTGTTCCAGGATAAAATGTTCCACAGCCTGTGTACTGGGAAATCTTTACCCTGTTGTAGCTTTCTACACTATACACTGCATTTTCATGAAAAGTTTCTGCTTGAATTCCCTGTGAGATGGAAAGGAACTGAATTTCCTATTTTTAAATATAGAAAAGGAAACTTCCAGATAATTTGTGTCATTCCTGTTCAAATGGGGAACAGAACCCAGGTCAGGCTGGTTTTCTGAAAAGGTGGGCGTTCATCGCCATGACTCCTCCCTCTAGCAGCCATGTCTGAATTTTGCTGACCAGCAGCAAAGTCACTAGCATGTGCCCTGTAATTAAACATGAAATTTTATTTTTTCAAATGTGTAAGGAACCAACAACTGTCAGGATTTGGGGAAGCTAAGGCTCAAGCCAGTTGCTGTTAAATAAGTTTTCATCTGGTCACTTGAATTTCCTCCCCACCCTCCTGAGACATTATGCGTGATTGGATCCAGGCAGTTTGCACAGAGCAGTGCATCAGCTAATTGCTCCTCTGCTTCCGATAAGTACAATTGGCTACACTGGTTGGAAACCCAACCCAGGGAATAGGCTATGAAATTGGTATTGAAGCTTTGGCAGTGGACTGGCTGATCAGGATACTGAATGAAAAGCTGAAACACAAAGCACAGCTTGTTTTGTTTGGTTCGGTTTTTTTAACAGTAATTTCTAGTGGCGGAGACAGATGTTTCTTGAAGTGGCAAGAGATTTGCTAAGCAGAACGTTATAGCACTTACTGTAATTGCTTTATTAATATTGTATGTGTTTATGGCTTCTATCTGTTGGCTTGTGGCACCTCTTATTTCAAATGACTTTAGGTTTCCTGATGACTGGCAGTTAATCTTTACCCCAGAGATCCTTTGAGTCCATATTCAGCTTTGTTCCTGCATAGTGAATTATTTCCTATGAAGTCACATCTTCGTTTGCTTTTATTATACTTAGAAGCCCTCAGGGGGCACCGGAACACCGTCAGAGATGGCAGTCCAATATCTGCCAAGGAGCCTCTAGTCTGCAGAGATATAAATGCCCAGATGCAAGCCCATCCTTGTGAAAGAAATGACCTAGGACATCCTTAGCCAAGTCTCAGACATCTCAAACATCAGCTACCATATCAGGTGAAGGGCCAAAGAAAGTTTAGTCCAGGGTCTTGAAAATACTGGATTCATTTGGGAGAGTCAAGTGTGTAACAGGCATATTCTAAATAACCTCTTTTTTGGTGCATGGTTTACTCTGCTTGGAAAGGCAGGGACAGCATATTGATTCTCTTTTAGTGTGTAACCAAAAAAAAAGGGCGGGGGGAGAAGGAATTGATAAGGACCAACAAATGCAAGTTAAATCTGGAGGTGATATTTTCAGAGAAGGTTGGTTGTTTTGCTCAATACTATTGTATTTCCTCTCTTCCCTTCCCAGGCCCACCTGAGTGGCTCTGAGTGGGTCCTTCATCTTCTCTCAGCAGGCTTCTGCTGTTTTCTGTGCTGCTCACTGGGCTTTCCTGGGTGAGGAGGGGAAAGGGGAATCCTTTGGGGTGTTTTCCTCTGAGTTTCATGGCTGACATCATTATTGTTGCAATGTGATTTAGAATTGCCCGTAATGGGTCTGTGGGTTAGCAGCAGAGTTACAGAAAGATTCAGATTATCAAGTCCTTTCCAAGAGCTGCTAAGACGTCCTTATAACACCAACCTGCGTGGAGGACGGAGCGAGGCATGGTGCCCTCTGTGCTCGGTGCCATGTTGTGACAGCCATTCCTTTGTGAGTCCTTTTGCAGACTCACAACAGGAAGCTTCCACACTCACTGGTGAAAAAGAAGCATCTTTCTTTGATTCCTGTCTCTAGGAAGAAGCCTGCTCAATATTTAATTTTAATCTAACATGTCACACTTTTTCCATGCCAAAAACTAACCCTCCAGTTATGCATAATTCATCGTAGTGGACAAGACTGACAACAGCGCTCCCGCAGCGGATGCTGTTGAGAGGGGGTGTGTGGTAGCCAGCACTGTCACCTTCCCGCAGACTTTCAGAAGGAGGCATTTTTAAAACCAATCAACATATACAGAAATTATTTGATGCAGAGAAGAAAACACGAAAATGGAGTAAAAACATGTAGATTTTTCTTTTAAGACATTCTAAGTGCAGCTTAGAGCTAACCACTGCTCAGAGCTAAGCTTTCTGTGCTTTAGTTTCTCCATCTGTCCCAATGGCCCTTCTTTAAATAATGTGTGTGAGACAGATTTTATAATAACTCAAGACAAAGAAACAGGACAGCAGATATACTTCCATGATGCTCCATTATTGTCGCCTTTCAGTTGTAACTAGTAAGAAATTGAGTCAGCCTTCTCATGGTGAAAAAATGTAAAATGATAAGAATTAACTGGAGCCAACATTCAACCCTCACAACTACAGTCACAGTTGTTTTTATCTTCAACAATCATCATTCCTCGCCTCCAAATCTAATTCCTCTCCTTAAGAAAAGACATTAATGCTACTTCGTTAATACAAATAGTCAAATAACGATACATATCTATAGAAGTGACATTTCAGTACTTAAGTTAATACCATCTTGCAGGTAAACAAAGATGATTTATAAAGGCCAGGTTACCACATAATATTATTAAAATACTGCCATTCCCTCAAGCTGTTCCACAGCACAACCAATCTGACGCATTAACATACTGCATAGTGAAAAGGCTGCACTTGCAAAATCCCCAGATTTTGTTTCCTTTAAAATATTGTGTACAAAAAAAAAGTCATATTCAAGACATTGCTTATCCACAACATCCCTGAAGTGCTTTGACAGCTATGAGACTTTTTTTAAGTAACGGAGCCATGTATACATGCATTTGTTCCTCCTTAATGCTTATTCTTTTTGTATCACTTACCAGCATTTAATTTCACTTTTCCTTATGGTTAGTTCTTAACGTTGTACTTTTTTTTTTCCTGTGTGGTAACAAACTTTCCAAATGGATACTTCTGAGAGGAAGCTACTTTATCTGTATATTACATCTGATGCCTTCCTGGTGCACAGTTCAGTTCAGTTCAGTTGCTCAGTCATATCCGACTCTTTGCGACCCTGTGAATCACAGCACGCCAGGCCTCCCTGTCCATCACCAACTCCCGGAGTTCACTCAGACTCATGTCCATCGAGTCAGTGATGCCATCCAGCCATCTCATCCTCTGTCATCCCCTTCTCTTCCTGCCCCCAATCCCTCCCAGCATCAGAGTCTTTTCCAATGAGTCAACTCTTCGCATGAGGTGGCCAAAGTACTGACAGTGTCTTAAATTGCTTCCTTAAAAAAAAAAAAAAGAACAAGAAGCTCAGGTTAGTATTCTGTGATGACCTAGAGGGGTGGGCTTGAGTAAACTCTGGGAGTTGGTGATGGACAGGGAGGCCTGGTGTACTGCAGTCCACAGGGTGGCAAAGAATTGGACAGGACTAAGAGGGGTGGGATGTGGGATGCATGGGAGGGAGGCTCACGAGGGAGGGTATACATGTATACTTGTAGCTGATTCATGCTGTTGTGCAGCAGAAATTAACGCAACATTGTAAAGCAATTATACTCCAATTTAAAAAACAAGAAAAAGAGAAAGAATGAGTGGAGGGTAGTGAAGGAAGGAAGGAAGGAAAGAGAGAGAGAAAGAACCTCATGGATATTTTCCCTCCAATTTCTCATTTTCTTCAAATCCAAGATGTGCAATTCTCAAGAATATTATGTTCCCTGGGCTGATCAGTATTCTCTTTCAATAAAACCACAGGACATAGCTGTTGGGCACAGAAACTAAATGTCATGAATTCAGTGCCTGCTACTTGGCAGGAAGCTCTGGCTGCATGCTTTTTATGTAATTTTTTTTCACCTTCACTCCTTTATTGTGCTTTTTTTCAACAAAAGTTAGACAGTAATAACGAGCACATTTACACACCGCAGTTAATGATTATAATAGTATAAAGTAAGAGGATAAACACTTATTAACACAAAAAAATACAGTATAACCCTGCAATGAATAGAAAAAATTATTTCAGCAGTTAATGAAAACATGGATACATTTGACAGAATTACTTAGGGGAAGAAAATCACTCACATGCCTCCTGGGGTCAAATTAACTGGGTGTGTATGTGTTTAATCCTTTCAGGACTATAAAATATAATTGTTGTAAACTGCCACCCTCCTTGCCTCCTACCCAAGTCTGAGTAGGCAACCCCCCTAGTTCTATTTTACCTTTCAGAAGCTAATCTGAGTTTCTCTTCCCAAGAAGCAACACAATGTCTGCAGGAAAGGAGGCTAATAATGCCTTCCTGGGAAATCCTATATTCTGTTCCCTGGGGTTAATTGTTGATCGAATAACAGACAATCAGAGCAGTAGCCACTTGGATGAAGAACAAGAAAGGTGGGGAGCCATAGATAGAACAGGGGAAAAAAAGGATACTTTCAAAAACATTCCAAAAATTATCAAAGTTAATTTTTCTTTATTAATTAGCATTTTTATGTCTTTTGATACTGCACTCTGTTAACTTGATGGCCCAGACTAACAAAATTAAATATTTAAATACATATTAATTAATGGTCTTTCTACAATCACCACGTTCTTTTTTAATTTAGGCATTAGCAAATAGCTTTCCTCAGTATATACGGAATATATATCCCCAAGGAGAAGGCACTCATCACATATAGAGCTAGTTATAAAGCCTTAGATGAGTAAAATAATCTTAAAGACATTAGCAAGTAATTGAATAAAATTAGTAAAGGAGCAGTCTAGGGTTAGGATCAATCCTTTCTAATTAGAAATGTCATGAAAGTGAAGAAATTCTCTTGAGACAATTCACTTCTGATGGAAATTTTTTCTATAATGTTTGCAAGTTGAGATGAATCACTTAATTACTCTGGCTCTCAACTAAATCATAGCATCTATAAAAGAGCACGGCTGGGCAAGGTGTCTACAACTCTAGAGTTACTTGATTTATATAATGTTAAAATTTGTGGTTATCATAACTAAAAGATGTACATATATATATATATATATATACTCCAATGTTCTCTGCAGCACTATTTATAATAGCTAGGACATGGAAGCAACCTAGATATCAACAGATGAGTGGATAAGGAAGTTGTGGTACATGTACACAATGGAATATTACTCAGCTATAAAAAGGAATGCATTTGAGTCAGTTCTAATGAGGAAGATGAACCTAGAGCCTATTATACAGCGTGAACTAAGTCAGAAAAAGACAAATATTATATATTAACACATGTGTATGGCATCTAGAAAGACAGTACTGGCTATCCTATGAGCAGGGCAGCAAAGGAGAAACAGAAATAGAGAATGAACTGTTGGACATGGTAAGGGACGGAGAATGTGGGATGATTTGAGAGAATAGCATATTGAAACACACATATTACTGTATGTAAAACAGACAGTCAGTGGGAGTTTGCTGTATGACACTGGAAACCCAAAGCCAGCACTCTGTGACAACCTGGGGAAAGAGGTGGGAGGGGACTACAAGAGGAAGGGGGCATATGTATATACCTATGTCTGACTCATGTTAAAGTAAGGCAAAAACCATCACAATATTGTAATTATCCTACAATTAAAATTTAAATAATAAAAAAAGAAAAAGAAAACATTTGTGGTTATTAGCAAAAAAGGAATATTTCAGAATATGAGGACATGAATAGATCATCTTGCTACTGCTGCTAAGTCACTTCAGTCATGTCCAACTCTGTGTCACCCCATAGACGGCAGCCCACCAGGCTCCCCCCTTCCTGGGATTCTCCAGGCAAGAACACTGGAGTGGGTTGCCATTTCCTTCTCCAATGCATGAAAGTGAAGTCGTTCAGTTGTGTCAGACTCTTCACGACCCCATGGACTGCAGCCCACCAATGTCCTCCATCCATGGGATTTTCCAGGCAAGAGTACTGGAGTGGGGTGCCATTGCCTTCTTCTGATAACATAAATCTTAGCAATGTAGATTTCAGTAAGTTGTGTGCAGAAATATGTGGGATTTTACTGCCAGAGAATCTAAAAACATCCCTAAGAAAGGATGGGAGACACCAAATATTTCAAGCAATCACAGAGCAGAATAAAAGGGAAACAACTCAAGGAACTGTGTCCTTTGGAAGCAGACATGAAAAGGGAATTTGGGGACAAGATGTTTAACAAGGGAGAAGGGGGGATAATGTCCATCAGGGACCGGAAGGAGCGGGAAGCAGGTGTGCGTAAGGAAAGGCATCAGGTGATAGTGCTGATCTGACCCTTGAGGAAGGAAAGCGGGGAGGGGGCAGGAGGGGGCAAAGTTGCTGGAGGCAAATTCTCTACCAGCCCAAACAGGAACTACAGATGGAAAACTGATTAACCATGTCCTGCCAAAATGGTCAGGTTCTAGAATCCCCCTGCCACCACATGCTCAACACTGGCTGGGGACTTCCCAGAAAGTTTGAAGTCTCGATCCAAAGCAGAGGTGATGATGTCTCACTGTGGATTTGATTTGCATTTCCCTGATGATCAATGATGCTGAGCACTTTTTTATGTACCTGTTGGCCATTTGTATGTCTGTTTTGGAGAAGGATGGCTATTAATCAAAAAACTCAAAAAGAAACAAGCATTAGTGAGGATGTGGAGAAAAGAAAACAGTTGTACTCTGTTGGTAGGAACAGAAAGTGGTGTAGCTACTGTGGAAGACAGTGTGAAGATCCTCAAACAATTACAAATAGAATTACTTCAGGGTATATATTCAAGGGGATTGAAATCAGGATATAGAAGAGATATATTCCCATGTTTGTTATAAATTATTCACAATAGCCATGGAAACAACCTAACTATCCATCACTGCACAGTGCAAATTACTTTTCAATTTAATTCCATTTCAGTCTTTCATTTTTCTCTATTGTATATTATTAAATATTGAATTATACTGTATGTAAGGTATGAGTGCATCTTTTCAAGTATCAGATATAAGCACATGGCTTATTCTTGCCACTGAATTTAATCCAATTTTTTTCTATGCACCAGTGCAATATTGTAAAGCGTTATTTGACTATCTTAAGAAAACACCACTGATTATTGATATCTACATAATTTTAATTGATAATTAAATTGAAATGAATGATTTCACAATGATATTATCAACTTATTTGCATAGAAAACTTATCATTTAAAATAAAGAGTGGAAATGGTAAAATTAGTATTGTAACTGAAGCAATAAAGAAAAAAGAAAGAAGAATATTTGCCACAAATACACTAAATGCAAAGTGAAATCTGTTGGGACAAAAAGAAGAGCTGTTTGTTGTATAAAATTTTTACAAATAAGATACATGACTCTATGCCTTTGCTAAAACCTATTCAGAGTGGATGTTTCTGTGAGGGTACTTTTCCATAAGATTAACATTTAAATCAGTCCACTCGCATAAAGCACACGTTCTCCCATAATGTGGGTGGCCCTCATTCAATCAGTTAAAGGCCTGAATAGAATAAGAGACTGACCTCCCCTGAGCAAAAAGGAATTTTCCAGCAGATGGCCTTCAGACTTGAACTACATCTGCTCTTCCCTGGGTCTCCAGCCTGCCAGGCCACCCTGTGGATCTCAGACTTGCCAGTCTCCATAATTACATGAGCCAATTCCTTAAACAAATCTTTTATATACACATCCTATTGGTTCTGTTTCTCTGGATAACTCTGACTAGGGTACACTGCAACTCAGACCACCACTGAGTAGGCAAGCCCCATTGCCCAGCTCTATCATACTTTTAGTCCCATGTCTGACCAGAGCAAGAATCTACGAACTTTAATTTCCTTCCCTTGGACTTCTTTTCTGATGGTTCTGTTTCTGAGAATGACTAACTCTAATAACTGACATCCTCAGAGATTGTCAACCTGGGTCCCCACAGAAAGATAGTTCAAGGTTAACCCTTGGGAAGCACAGAGCTGAAGGGGCAGAAACGCACCTGTTGAGCGTTCCATCTTCCTGTCACTGATCCTCTTCCTGGCCTTGTGGTGACGCCAAAAGACAAAAAACGATTGAGAGCTGGGAACTTCATGTCATTCCCCTCCATCTAGGCAAATGAAGATATTCATCAATCACAAATAAATGCTTTTCCAGGTTGAATTCATTACAAGCATTCATTACAATCCGTTTCCCACTTCTGTTATTCATTTAATTTAAAGTGGATAAAATAGGACTTCCCTCGTGGCCCAGTGACTGAGATTCTATGCTCCCAGCAGAGGGGACCCAGGTGTGATCCCTGATCAGGGAGCTAGATCCCACATGCAACAACTAAGACCTGGCACAGTCAAATAAATCAAGTGGATGGAATAATTTTTCATTGTTTCTTCTCTGAAACACTCAAGCAACAAAGGTTTCCTCAGTTTGAGGCCTTCAGTTGACATGGCTGAAGAAGGCACAGGTCCTCAGAAACATCTGTGCCTCATTCAGTGGGATTCTGTTCCCCACTGCCCTCCAGGTCAGCCCTCACAGAGGAAGATTATCCCAGAGACAGCTAAGGAAGAAGGCAGCTGATGAGCGATGTAGAGAAATATCACCTTGGGTGTTCAGAAATACCTTAGAAAGACAAATTGTCACCACTGATGAATGGTGTTTGGGATTTTCCCTGGAAATTCTACCGCACCTGGGAAGATGGTCAGCAAATTTTGCATGGGAGTCTCCAGCTCCACTCTGACCTCTTTCCTGCCCAACTTTTTCCCCTAGAAGGATGGTGTCGAATTACTTTCTGAGAGTTTTCGTTCAAGTGTCTTCGGCTCCTGGGAGCTGTTTCAAGGCGCACAAAGCGCAGGCGTCTGTGACCGGCCAGCACACTAAGCGCGGCTGAGAGGAGCTACCCCACATCCGAGGTCGGGGCAGAAGCCGAGAGTGCCAGGTTGCGACGGCACAGGAACGGCCAAGAGGAGCTACCCCGTGTCCAGGGTCAGGGGCGGTGGCCAGGAGGAGCCACCTGGCGCCCAAGGCCAGGGGCGGCAGCCGGGAGGAGCCACCCCACACCCGAGGCCAGGGGCAGCGGCCGGGAGAATCAACCCCACACCCAAGGAACGGTGGCTGCCTGGGCACAGGAGGGCCTAGAGAAGCCATCCCACATTGAAGGACAGGAAGGGCGGCGGTGAGGAGACACCCTCATCCAAGGTTAAGGAGCAGTAATGCTCAAAATTCTCCAAGCCAGGCCTCAGCAGTACATGAACCATGAATTTCTGGATGTTCAAGCTGGTTTTAGAAAAGGCAGAGGAACCAGAGATCAAATTGCCAACATCGGCTGGATCATGGAAAAAGCAAGAGAGTTCCAGAAAAATACATACTTCTGCTTTATTGACTATGCCAAAGCCTTTGACTGTGTGGATCACAATAAACTGGAAAATTCTGAAAGAGATGGAAATACCAGACCACCTGACCTGCCTCTTGAGAAATCTGTATGCAGGTCAGGAAGCAACAGAACTGGACATGGAACAACAGACTGGTTCCAAATAGGAAAAGGAGTGCATCAAGGCTGTATATTGTCACCCTGCTTATTTAACTTCTATGCAGAGTACATCATGAGAAACGCTGGACTGGAAGAAACACAAGCTGGAATCAAGATTGCTGGGAGAAATATCAATAACCTCAGATATGCAGATGACACCACCCTTATGGCAGAAAGTGAAGAAGAACTAAAAAGCCTCTTGATGAAAGTGAAAGAGGAGAGTGAAAAAGTTGGCTTAAAGCTCAACATTCAGAAAACAAAGATCATGGCATCTGACCCCATCACTTCATGGGAAATAGATGGGGAAACAGTCCAAACAGTGTCAGACTTTATTTTGGGGGGCTCTAAAGTCACTGCAGATGGTGACTGCAGCCATGAAATTAAAAGACACTTACTCCTTGGAAGAAAAGTTATGACCAACCTAGACAGAGCATTCAAAAGCAGAGACATTACTTTGCCGACTAAGGTCCGTCTAGTCAAGGCTATGGTTTTTCCTGTGGGCATGTACGGATGTGAGAGTTGGACTGTGAAGAAGGCTGAGCGCTGAAGAATTGATGCTTTTGAACTGTGGTGTTGGAGAAGACTCTTTAGAGTCCCTTGGACTGCAAGGAGATCCAACCAGTCCATTCTGAAGGAGATCAGCCCTGGGATTTCTTTGGAAGGAATGATGCTAAAGCTGAAACTCCAGTACTTTGGCCACCTGATGCGAAGAGTTGACTCATTGGAAAAGACTCTGATGCTGGGAGGGATTGGGGGCAGGAGGAGAAGAGGACGACCAAGGATGAGATGGCTGGATGGCATCACCGACTCAATGGACGTGAGTCTGAGTGAACTCTGGAAGTTGGTGATGGACAGGGAGGCCTGGCGTGCTGCGATTCATGGGGTCGCAAAGAGTCGGACACGACTGAGCCACTGAACTGAACTGAAAGAAACATTGTAAGTAAAGGATCCAAAATATGTGATCCTTAATTGTATTTTGAACTGGAGGGAAAACATGCTGCAAGGGTCATTGCTGGGTGGGTGAACTGATAATACTGAAATAAAGGTGGTAGCTAAGACAGAGCAAATAGGACAGATTATATACAATAAGTGGATCTGGGTACTGTCTTACTAGCCTTGTAAATTACTATAAGTTTCAAACTGATTCCTAATGAATGGTGTTAAGAAACGGTCCACTGATCATTCCTGCTGAGTTTTAACAATGTGTGTTTGAGACAGACACATTGATGCCCACAGCTGTCACTACCACATCCGACTCAAAGTGCGAAATTCAAACTTTTGAAACAATTATTTATTTGTTTTTGGCGGTGTGGGTCTTCATTGCTACGCACAGGCTTCCTCTAGTTGCAACCGGGGAGGGCTACTCTCTAGTTGTGGTGCATGGGCTTCTCATTGCTGTGGCTTCTCTCGTTGCAGAGCTTGGCCTCTAGAGTTCAGGTTTCAGTGGTTGTGGTACCCTGGCTTAGATGCCCTGCAGCATGTGGACTCTTCCCTAAAGAGGGTGGAATCCATATCCTCATATTGGCAAGCAGATTCTTAACCACTGGACCATCAGGGAAGTCCAGAGATTGCAACTTTAAAGGAGTTTTATTAGATTCTGACTCAGACAAAAACACCAAGACATGATTACAACTACAGTTCTAACATTTTCAACATGGATTTTAAAAACTACTGGAAAATGCAAATAAAAGAAAAATGCATACATGTAAACATAAAAGAAATAAAAATCATGTTAATATGATTTTAAACCTTTGCCCTGTAACATACCTGCAGCGTGGCCTGGAAAAAGTCATTTAACTGCTTTCTCTCTCAGTTCCTTTATCTGGAAAATAGAGATAAAAATCCTTTGTCACAGAAATAGACTTATGATTAAGAATACTAACAGAACCAATAGATTTTCTGGACCTAAAATGCCTCTATTCAGAAGATTCCAATTTTTCTAAATGCACCTGGCGCAGTTCCTAGTCCAAGAGCACATGGGACACAGTCCTACAAGCTGATAGACTGATTCTCAACAAGATAAAGTGCTCCCTTCTTCATATTTTTGCATGTTGATATCACTACCTCGTAATGTTGGTCTGTTGAGGACCAACTCCAGGCAAACGTCCCCCACTTCAGCCTTTTATGCCATCCTTCTGAGAGTTCTTTCCCCTCAGCCTTTCTCTTCCACTAAAACCCACTATTGGGTTAGCAGGTTTCACTTCATTTCTATATCTCTTCAAAGTGTTTCTACTTTGGGGTAAAGCTGCCACATATTCACTTTACCATGCCTCCTGTGACTTGTGGAACATCTTCCTTTTAATCTATAGTTGTCATTTTCTACCAACAGAAACATTTTGTTTCCAGCCTCTTACAGAGAGAAATAAATATTCAGGTATAGGTATCCATGGCTGTGCCCTCTGTGCATCACTGTATGTATCTAAACAGAAATCTACCTCTAGAAAAAAGTCTATAATTGCATGGAGAGTATGAACTGTTAACCTGAGGATGAAGGGTGTGTTTCAGAAAATTCTTGAAATTCCCAATTTGAAAGCTTAAACCAATGAAACATAAGGCTCTATCATGTATTCCATTGCAAAATATTATTAAACAATTTTTATTAAAAAGGAAAGAACACAAAAGTTTTGGCACTTTTGCTTATGTAGTTTCAAATGCATACTAAAATACTGACATTTTTAAGATAAGTTTCTTTTAAAGTAATTTTGGCCTCAAACCCAATTTTTTTTCCCAGGTGTCGCTTTTAAGAAATACTATGGAGACAGCATTTCAGGGTTTCATATAATAAAATCACATTTGAGAAACAAGAAAAACTGCAAGTCATTCATGGCATAACTGAAGATAAAATGATAACCAATATTTCTGCTCTCTGCCTACGTTCCCCTAAAGAGAAAATAATTACATTTCTAGGTGGTCAGACAAGGGACTTCTGGAATGAAATATATGGATTACAAAAATGTACATTAGACTTAGGAAAGGATCTATGGGGTAAATTAGATTAAGGATTTAATATAATACAGAACTGAGTCCTAAAGGTGGTTTGTCCATGACTCCCTCAGTTAGAAACGGAACCTCCACAACTACCTTGGTCGCCGTGCTCCCTGCCGTGTCCTATTTCCTGGTCCTGCACATCCTACCAGTCCTATAGTCCTATCTCCAATATCCCTCCCCTTTAATAAGGCCCCTTACGGCCTTCCTCTTGATGAAAGTGAAAGAGGAGAGTGAAAAAGTTGGCTTAAAGCTCAACATTCAGAAAACAAAGATCATGGCATCTGACCCCATCACTTCATGGGAAATAGATGGGGAAACAGTCCAAACAGTGTCAGACTTTATTTTGGGGGGCTCTAAAGTCACTGCAGATGGTGACTGCAGCCATGAAATTAAAAGACACTTACTCCTTGGAAGAAAAGTTATGACCAACCTAGACAGAGCATTCAAAAGCAGAGACATTACTTTGCCGACTAAGGTCCGTCTAGTCAAGGCTATGGTTTTTCCTGTGGGCATGTACGGATGTGAGAGTTGGACTGTGAAGAAGGCTGAGCGCTGAAGAATTGATGCTTTTGAACTGTGGTGTTGGAGAAGACTCTTTAGAGTCCCTTGGACTGCAAGGAGATCCAACCAGTCCATTCTGAAGGAGATCAGCCCTGGGATTTCTTTGGAAGGAATGATGCTAAAGCTGAAACTCCAGTACTTTGGCCACCTAATGCGAAGAGTTGACTCATTGGAAAAGACTCTGATGCTGGGAGGGATTGGGGGCAGGAGGAGAAGGGGACGACCGAGGATGAGATGGCTGGATGGCATCACTGACTCGATGGACGTGAGTCTGAGTGAACTCCGGGAGTTGGTGATGGACAGGGAGGCCTGGCGTGCTGCGATTCATGGGGTCGCAAAGAGTAGGACACGACTGAGCGACTGGACTGAACTGAACTGAAGGCCTTTCTAGACAGGATGCTTCAGAATAACATCTTTAAAAGTCCTTATTTCCACCCTAGTTGCTTTCCTTCTGTAATATTAAGACTCTTTTCGATTCTAACAGAAATACCCCATTTTTTGTTCACTGAAATGCAATTTGATAGCCTTCACATCACTTGCTTTTTTCTTTTACCTCCTTTTATCCAACATTATTCAACTACTGCTGAATGAGAGGAACCTTGACAGATGTGGAGGATGTAAAGTTAGACCAAGTTCCTGCCAGAAAGAACCTCCAGTGTTCTGAGTTATTTCTACTGTCATTATTGAGGCTATCTACCAATTTGCAATTCTCTTGTTTCTTCCTGATTTTTTTCTATTTGACATGAACACTGGGTGACATTTGTTTACATGAGTGCTAATATTGCCTGCTCATCTATCCACCAGTTCATTCTTCTACCTGTCCATCCATCTATTTATCCCATCAGCTAAAGATACCATTCTGTTGCCGAGGGCACCAACCTGCCTGATTTATTAGTTGGCCTAGCATAGGCATGTTGAATTATATCACCTACTTCTCATAATGAATGGGCTTTTGTCCATAGGGGAAATAGTTTGGAGTTATGTAAGATGAAAATCTGTAATACAGTGGTTTTTACTCTTGTCCCCTCAGGATGATCATTTTGTTAAGGTTCTTCCTCTGTCATTTTTTAAGCTATAAAATGACATTTAAAAATAGTACCACATAATCAAAACTTCTCAAAATACCAGAAAAGAATCAGTAAACCTCTGGAAACCTGAGTCTTCATGTTCTTAATGGTTAGTCTCTTAATTAACAGCTTAGAGATCCCACCTGCTGTCAAAATAATTGTGCCATCTTTTCAGTTAATTTTTATATGACCTTAAAAGCCTCCCATTTTTTTCCTTCTTGGAGATTAACTTTAGTTTTTCATACTACTTTTTTCATGAAGTGTTTCAATACACATTCTAACTCAAAGGAAAACTGGAGAGAAAAAGAAAAAATAGTGTTTTCTTTGTTAAAATACAAGAGCCTTCTTGACAGGGAGGGGCTCTGAAATAAAGAGGACAGCCTTGTTAAAACTTTGAGCTGTGCTTGAACACATCCTACAATGTTTAAATTGTCTGTTCCGGGAATAAATTATAAGCTTGGTAGTTTAAAGCCAACTCCCATTGACTAATAAAATGGAAAATACTGGAGTAGGCCAGATACTAGTTTTCAGTGAACAGCTTCTCCATGAATTGCAATGAGAAATGTTCAGTACAAGTGACAGTAAACAAAAGTTAGATTTAAAAAATGCCTGGAGGATATGTGATTTATGAGAATTACAGAATTTGTTTCTGCTTCCCAATAAAGACGACTAATAAATTATAAGCACATCAAATGTAGCTGCTGATACAATAATAAATATTGATATAAAACAAAACTCAGAATCTTCTTTTGCCGCCTGAATCTTGCAGTCCAGTCTGGCAGCTCTGTTACTCAGACTTTACTAAGGGAAATTTTTTCTTCTTCAGATTAAACAGCAATAATAGAAAGCATTGTGTCTATCTAACAAGGCATTGCAGTTCACAGGAGAGTAACAGTAGTCTCCAGTAGGTAAGATTTTATATAATGCTAAGTCCCCAAAGGTTGAGTAACCGATGCCTCTAAAAGAAGCAATCATATCACAATAGCAATAAAATAAGGTGAGTTTATATGCTTTCATTCCTGGTGTTTCATGTAAACCATAAAATTTAAGAATCTATTTCTACTTTTCTTCACAAAACAATAATATCTGATCTTTAATTTTCAACTGGTTATTCCTACTCTTTGCTTTCCTCCTCAAAGTTCTTCCATTCTGAAAACTCCATGAAAAATATTGTGTGTGTGTGACTGGCTTTGAATGTCACTATACACTAAGATCTGGAAAGTGATATGTAAGAGGACCCCCAGTCTGGAAGTTGGAAAACCTCCACTCTGGTTCAACGCTTGCCTTGCATTAGCTGGGAGGCCAAGGGGAATTCACTTCTCATCTCTGTACTTCTGTTTCCACTTATGACATAAGAAAATTGGCCTGGATGGCTGATACAATTCCTCCCAACTATAAATTGTGTCTTAGGGAGCTCAGCTTTGCATATCCAAGAAAATGGACAAGTTTAAATCCATCCTATCTTTGACTTTTTTAAAGCTTACATTAGTTTCAGAGTGACTTCCCAGGGAAAACTAAAAATGGAGTGAGACATGTTCTAGCTTTTTGGACTAGGTCTTCATCACATCTTCCTGACTGAGCCTAGTAGAAAAGAGGATGTTTTTGAATCAGCTTTGCAAACTGCAGTTACTCTTTCTTCCATCCATCCTCAATTATGCCAGGCCATTTTCTTTAACACAGTGCTCCTTTTATCATTCTTCTATATCCAGTCTTTGCATACTCCCTGGTTGCTCTCACTTCAAATCTAAGTATTCTCATCCACCTGAGGGACCTTCACTATCAACATCTCCCACCCTCCTCACACACCTTTTATCACAAGTTCCCACTGCTCTCAGCAGCTAATCACTTCTCCCCACAGCCACTGATGTCACGCCTTCATTCATATTATTATGCACTTCTTCATTCATCTAGCTCACATTCCGATAGCATTTTTGGCAAAGATGGAAATGTTCTGTGCTGTCCAATTAGGCAACCACCAGGCGCAAATGATTATTGAGCACATGAAGTGTGGTGAGTCAACTGTGAACCTGACTTTTATTTCTTTTTAATTAATTTCTAATGGTCACATGTGGCTAGTGGTGAACATATTGGCTAGCACAGCTCTAGATGATACTATGATGTGACATCTAGCTCCAATCCCACTTCTTGCGGGATAGGGCTCATTAAACTTACCTCCAAAACATGAAAAAGAATTCTCTAAACTCCATCCATTAGATTCTCTAATCTAATGGATCTGGGGTGTGATCTGGCCATGAATATTTTTGAAGGCTTCCAGACCATGCCAGGGGGCATCAAGTTTGCCCACTGCTGCTCCGTGAAACTCACTCAGGCTTCCCATGTCTCAGTATTTATTGCTGGATGTCTCTTAAACTCTGCACAATAGTCTGAATCATTCAAGTTGGCTTTTTACTGCCACTTTCAGTTTTCTTTCATTGGAAGCATCTTTCTCCTGTTTTGTCCACTAAATGTGCTGCCACTCATGACAGGTTCTGAATACATTTTTGATTATTGAACACTTTTTACTTAGTACACATAGCCTTGAAATGAGAAATATTTATAGTTATTGGATTTAATAAACCCTAAATGAGGGTTTCTATCCTGCCTGAAAATCATTATCATGTACTGTACTGAGTCTTATTAATGAGCCTTGTGTGCTAGATGGTACGCTCCATGAGAGCAGAGGCCACAGCCCTTCAGCAATGTTCCTCTAATACCTGGTGCCTAGTCTGACACACAGGCACTGAATAAGGCGCTGCTAAATGAGTCATTTAATGAAGTACTTGAATGAATGCTTTTAACATCAGCATATTGTCTTATTCATGGAAAGTGAGCATACAGTCATCTGTCCATTGAGGTGGTGTGTGTGTATGTGCATGCACATGAGTGTGTACAGCATGCATACACACATGCATGAATGTATGTTCTTGCAGGCAGGCGATATATTATGTGGTGTGTATGTGTGTGTTTCAGATGCACAATCACTGTGAGCATCCATAAGGGGATCCAAAAGTTGCTGAGTATTCCAAAGGATCCCTTAGCACCTCTTGATTCTGCACAGCTGGTAGCTCTGCTCTCCATAGCTCCCGTCCTGGGAAATATGGTATTAATACTGAATGAACAGATGGTGCAGGGTGTGTTACTTAAGACAGTTTTGCCAGGAGGTAAATTTATGCTTTATAAATGTACTTCAAAACTATGCTATTTGATTTAATCACTTAATGCAAAGACAGCTGCATACTATATTTGCCTTAACTGCAGTTATATGGGTTATCTGCCAATCTGTTAATTATAGTATTTTGAAAGGCTTCAGGAAAAAAAAAAAAAAAACAGTAATTACACAGATTGGGAAAGGGGGAGGAACATTTTTGAAGCCTAAATTCAGACATTCATTTCCAGTGAACACAAACTTATTGAAGATTTAGAAAACCTGTTAAGAAAGTGGGAGTAGATGTGATGGCTTTCCTTCGAAAGGGGCTTCTGTGCGTGTTCTCACTCTGCATTAGCTACTGTGGGTGACTGCCTGGGAGATGGGAACTGTGTGATGTTCCAGCTGGGCAGAGCCCCAGCCCATTTGCCAAGGTCTTGGAACCACTGCTCGATTCTCTGAAATTAAAAAGAGGAGGAGGATGGTGATGAAGAGGAAGACCAGGATTAGGAGGGAAAGAGGGAGTAAGAGGGGGAGGGGGAGAAGAGAGGGAAGAGGAAAGGAGGAGGAGGAGGACATGGATGGGGAGGAGGTTCAACTTTAATTGTAAACATGATTCCATCCTTGCTGTTCTCATACTTTTCCACAATCTGCTTGCTCCCTGATTTCTCTGTGCCTAAATCTTCTCTGCTAAACAGCTGCAGAAATGATTAAGCGGATTTAATTAATACTGTATCAGTGAAGAGGAATATTTCAAGTTTTAGTCTGACAACTTTCTTTTCTTGCCAAGGACTAAATGCCACATACTTGAAGGAGAAGTCTGGCCCATTTCTCCTACCCTCTGGGGATTCATGTTCAATGAATTTCACTGTCATTTTAAGAACAAGATTTCCTCTCTGTGGGCAATTGTACCAGGATGAAAGGACTGAATGGGATCCAGGCTGTAAATCAAAAAATTGGGGAAAGAGTATTACAGGTTATCTGGTCCACTTCTCTATTTTCACAGATGAGGAAACCAAAGACCCTTTAAACTGATTCAGTTTCCCAAATGAGTTACGGAGTAATGGGGCTTTGCCCATGAGCCCTCTTCTATCAGTTTAAGCTCTTTTCACACACTCAGACTCTCTATGAATTATAAAGTAACAGGAAGTAAACAGAAAGAGCAGAGAATTAATTTTCCTGTATTAGTCCATAGGCTGAACTGGCTGGAGCTGTCTTTGGGCAAAATTTAAAAGCAGCAATAATAACAGTCACCATAACTGTCTGCCTAGGATCTCCATGTTCCACAGCTACCAGCACCATTCACACCCGGAACACTGCCCCGTGGGCACTGCACCCTGAGTGCTGCCTACTCCGTGCAAGGTATTTTCCAAACATCATCTCAACTAAAACTGCCAAAAACTGACAATGCAAACATCATCTCCTGCACTTCACAGTGTTCTCAGAGCCTGAGTAACTTGCTTAAGTCACACAACTGATTTCTAGTAGAGTCTTATATTCAGACTTGGATTTACTGAATCACAAAGTACTATATTCACCATCCCAAGAAAATGTGCTTGTTTCTTGGCAACCTCCTTTCAAGTATTCCCATTAATTCTCTGAGGCCCTTTACTATATCTGTTCTCCCTAGCCTAGAGCCATTTTGTGGCTTGCTACTCCTAGGGGTACCCTTTGCACCACAGTTCAACAGATGGACATCTCACCTGCATAGCCAGGCTATATGTAATGTTCGACAAGCCTCAAGTGATGAACTGATACATGCTTAGACAAGGGCACCAAAGCACACATTGAGAACTCACCTCCTTTTTTGTTGTAAGTATACATTTCCATACAATCTTATGAATGCTGATACATAGGTGTCCAGCTGACCTACTGGAGTAGAACTACTTCAACTTCTTGTGTTAGGCAGAAGGAGAGGATAATGCCAGGACTGGCAGATGAAGAGGAGTTAGAGGGGGCAGGCCTGGTTTTTTGTACTTCTCAAATAATATTTAAATGAATATTGTACCTAATCTATGAAGAAGCTGCTGCTGCTGCTGCTAAGTCACTTCAGTCGTGTCCGACTCTGTGCGACCCCATAGACGGCAGCCCACCAGGCTCCCCCATCCCTGGAATTCTCCAGGCAAGAATACTGGAGTGGGTTGCCTTTTCCTTCTCCAGTGCATGAAAGTGAAAAGTCAAAGTGAAGTCGCTCAGTCGTGTCCAACTCTTAGCGACCCTGTGAACTGCAGCCTACCAGGCTCCTCCGTCCATGGGATTTTCCAGGCAAGAGTACTGGAGTGGAGTGCCATTGCCTTCTCCAATGAAGAAGCTAGAAGGCACTTATTTCTTTAGTGGTCTCTAGTATTTCTACTTCCTTGAGATAAAAATTGTGGACAATGAAATCTCTCTGAGCCTTTACATCTCTGCTTTGAACCCATGCCATATATTAAAAACAAGTGTTTCACTGAAATTTTAAATGTATGCCTACAACCACAATCTTCATGTTTTAGGGCAATATAATTATCAATATTCTCTGGCTGCTCTGTTTCTTTTTATAATATCTCAAATTTTTCAAAGAAATATTAATCATCTTTGAATGAAGCAAGTTTATCATTAACCAGTTAAAAAAATGGTTTGATTTCTGGTGTATTATAAATATTGATATTTTATCCACAGTTTTTTCTATAGCTTTTGAGATTATCATATTTCCCTTTATTCCAAGGGTAAGCAACATTTTCTAGAAAGGACCATACAGTATATATTTTTGGCTTTGTGAGCTATATTATCTTTGTTGCAACCAATCAACTCTGCTATTGTAGAATGGAAGCAATTACAGACCATGGGTAAATGAGTGGGCATAACTGTTTCCCAAGAAAACTTTATTAACAAAAAAAAGGAAGTTCATGGATGAGAGACTAGCATTCCAAAATATGAAAAATTCTTTCCGGTTGATATTGAAGTACTTTATGTAACAGAGTTGAGTGTGAGAGGGAGAGAGTGTGTGTGTCTGTGTGCTTCTTTATAGTATAAAATTGCTTTCAGGAAAGTTGTGCAACTAGCCCAATTACCAATTTCTGTTCTTCCAAAGAAGGAATTACTCCTAGGAAGTATATTGACTCTGGGGAATTCCAGCTGGTTAGATTCACAGCCCCACATAGAAAACCTAGATGCCTCCTGGATCCTTGTTTAACCAGTACACCTTCTCCCAATCCCTCTTCTGGATACTGTAATTTAGAGTTTAAAAAAATCTCCAGTTAGCAAAGATAAAATCTGTGTCTGCCATTATCCTTATTGCTTCAGAGTGATTACTGAAACAAAGGACCAAAATTACCTTTATTCAATCGTCTAACAAATGGAAGCCTTCTCTTTATAGATAATTTGTGTTTTTCTTAATTATATTTCATTTTATTTTTTAAAATGTAGAAAAAACACTGGGTCCACTCAAATACAGTCATTTGCTTTGTCACCAAAAAAGCAAATTAATAGAAAAAAGATAAGTCTTTTCAACAAACGATGCTGGAACAATTGGCCATTCATATTGAAAACTATGAATTTAGACACAGATTTTATACTCTTCACAAAAAATAACTCAAAATGGATCATAATACTAAATGTAAGATGCAAAACTACAAACCTGCTAGAAGATAACACAGGAGTACCTCTAGGGGACCTTCGGTCTGACAATGAGTTTGTAGATACAACACCAAAAATATAAGAAAATATGGTAATTCATAAAAATTAAAAATTTTTGCTCTGTGAAAGAGAATAATCAAGTGAAAGCACTCTAGACCAACTCATGCATGTTAAGTCACTTCAGTTGTGTCCAACTCTTTGTGATCCTATGGACTGTAGCCCACCAGGCTCCCCTGTCCATGGGATTCTCCAGGCAAGAATATTGGAGTGGGCTGCCATACCCTCCTTCAGGGGATCTTCCTGACCCAGTGATTGGACCCACGTCTCTTATGTCTCCTGTATTTGCAGGTTGGTTCTTTAACACTGGTACCACCTGGGACTGCTTAAGCCCCAGATTGCTTAAGACGAAGACTGTTTAAAAGCAAGATTCTAAAATTTCAAGTTGATGTGTTAATTGATAAGTAACTATCTGTCAGAACCAAGCTCACCACTATTTTAAGAAAAACAACAAAATAAAACATTCAATTCTATATAAACATGATCCATGTGAAAACTACAATGTTGAGTGTCCAATATACAGTAAAATAATTACTAAACATGCAAAAGAACTAAACAATATAGACTCATTCAGAGGACAGCAAT